>OY253676.1:289785-313042 GCA_958009085.1 Protoeuglena noctilucae
GCTACAGGTGACTCAGCTACCGGCCCAGGGGCCTTGCGCACGGCATGAGGGTCGCTACAGCACTTTCGCATGAATCTCTCTTATGCTGGTGGCGCCGTCCTTGGATCTTTTGGCGAGAGAAGAAGCGCCATGCCAGGCCATGCGGGGACGGCACCTGGACCCCACCCGGCAGCTCCGGGTCTGTCCAGAGAGTTTTTGGAGTTGCACTTGGGCGCCTTAGCCCCCGCTGGCCGCAGCTCCGGGTCTGTCCAGAGAGTTTTTGGAGTTGCACTTGGGCGCCTTAGCCCCCGCTGGCCGCCGCGCCGGGCCCACGGGCCAGCCCGACCGTTTCTCCCTCGCCAGCCGCGGGCCCGGGCCGTTCCAGGCTCCGCGCGGCGCCGGTCGACCTTATGTCGGCTTCGGAACGCGCGGGGACACGCGGGGTCCGTGGCGAGCCCCAGATCGCGGGGCGTCATGGCCGCGCTTGGCGCGCCTGCCAGCTGTTGCGATTCGCGCATTCCGAGCAGGGTGGAGGGATCCGGAGACTGAAGACACCTCCAGTTTGCGCGCAGGAGTGCGGCCAGGGGACGCTGACGCTAGGAATCCGTTCCGACGCCCAGGCGTGGCGGTGAGATGCGCAGGGAGGCGGGCGCCCCCTCCGCGTCGGGCCTCGGTCTTCGTGGCTTCCGCAAAGAATGGCGGCGAACTTAGCATGGCAGCAGTCCATCGCGCAAGCGGGGGGGCGTCGCGGGTGCCGCGCGGGCGGCCTGAAGCATTGCCCACCTGGTCTGTGCAGATCTAGGACTGCGTGACGCGGACACCATGGGGGACGAGCACGGCAAGTTCCGCACGGACGTGAAGGTGACGAGGCGGGCGGCGTGCTACGGCGCGGAGTGGCGGCGCGGCTGGCGGGAGGAGCACCAGAGATGGTGTGCTGGCCTGCGCGCAGGTGCGTGATGTCTACAAGCTGGGCAAGACGCTCGGGACGGGAGGGTTCTCCGTCGTGAAGCTCGCGGTGGAGCGCTCCTCGGGCAAGCAGTATGCGTGCAAGATCATGTCACTGCCCGACCCGACCAAGGGGAAGAAGGCTAACGACCCGTCCATCAGGTGCGTGGCAGTCCCGTCCCCGGACCCATCAGCGTGGCCGTCGCGCGCTCGCCGACTTGCGTCCTCTCCAGTCGCGTGGCTGAGTCTCAAAAACCTGGGGGCGTGCACGTACGTTCCATGCCCGCCGGCCCACATGCTTGCAGCTCGCGCGAGGACATCCTGAAGGAGATTGACATTCTGGCCCGGTGCGACCACCCCAACGTGATGTTCCTGAAGGAGTACTTCGAGGAGAACAACAAGGTGCTGCCGCGCAGCCTGCAGGCTGCGGACTGCCCCGTGCAGCCATGCATGTCGAACAGCTGGTCGCTCACGCCGCCACCGCTTTGGCGACCGCGCAGGTGTACCTGATCACTGAGCTCCTGACGGGCGGGGAGCTCCTGGACGCGGTGCTGGAGAAGGGCCACTACAGCGAGGCGGACGCGCGCCTGTGCTTCCACAAGCTCCTGGAGGGCCTGTCGTACCTGCACACCAAGAAGATCGCGCACAGGGACCTGAAGCTGGAGAACCTGCTGCTGGACCGCAAGGAGGACATCGCGACCGTCAAGATCGCAGACTTCGGGCTGGCCAAGCGGGCGGCGGAGTCGACGATGGAGACCATCTGCGGCACGCCCCAGTACGTGGCCCCCGAGGTCATCCTGGGCATCCCCGGCAACAAGTACACGTTCACGGTGGACCTGTGGTCGGCGGGCGTGATCCTCTTCATCCTGCTCGGGGGCTACCCGCCCTTCTACGACGAGCACGAGCCTCGGCTGTTCATGAAGATCCGCCGCGGCCAGTACTCGTTCGACGACCCGGTGTGGAGCAAGGTGTCGGGTGCGTGGCGCAAAGCGGGGCGCGGCTGCTGCACGGTGGAGGGGTTGTGCTGGCAAGTCGGGCCGGCGGGGCGCTGGATGACGCTGTGGCCCTGTGCGCGCAACGCAGAGACGGCCAAGGACCTGATCCGCAAGCTGCTGACGACGGACCCGGACAAGCGCCTGAGCGCCGAGGAGGCGCTCAAGCACGAGTGGTTCAAGGACGCGTCGGTGGAGAAGAACGAGCTGCACGGGACGATGGCCAACTTCCGCGAGCAAGTGGAGAAGCGGGCGTCGCAGGCGAGCGCGGGAGTGGGAGGGGGGAGAGGAGACCTGGCTGTCGGGGATGGGGGCGGGGCTGGGGGCGGGCAGGCGGGAATCTCACGTGCGCCTTGTGTGGCACCGCTCGCAGCTCAACCCGCACGCCTTTGCGGGGGAGGGCGGGGACGAGGAGGGCGTGCGGAAGAAGCTGGAGGAGTGGTCGATGCAGAACAAGAAGGACCTGGACGAGGACGACTAGGCATGCTGACAAAGGGCGCGATGCGTCGTTATAGGCCAGTCGTTTGAGGTGCAGCGCTAAGGCACAGGAAAGTGTTGTTTGTCCTTTTAAAGCGTCGCCCATCAATCTGTCGGAATGTCTACCTCACAATGCGGCTTCCAGTCACTAACGGTCAGCTCATGTTCTAGGCAGGCCTGCCTTCCTCCTCCCTTGCGACTCTGCCGCTCCCCTCTGCGCCCCCGGCTACTCCGCCCCTGCCCTCGTCAATGCTCCCGGAATCCCTCTCAGCCTCTGACGCGTGGCCTCGCCCCTCTGCACCTCCGTTGGCCCTCAGCACGTCCCCGTTCCCATCAACCGCGTGGCCGCCCTCATCGCGAGGCCCCGCCAATTGCACGCCATTCTCTCCAGGGACGTGATGATCGTCGTCGCGCGCCACCATGCGCCGCAGCACCCGCTCCACTGCCCTATGAAGCACGCCTCGCGCCACGTTGGCTTGCCGCACACCCCGCGCCAGCATCACCGCCAACACCACTGTCAGGAGCGCCAGCAGCGTCAGGACCAAGTCCTGAGTCGAGGCATCCCTGCGTGCATCGCCGGGCGCGAGGGATGTCATCCCTGGATGGCTTCATACACCGACGACGACAGCCGCCGCCCTTCGGCCTCCCCGACCCACCTGAGCCCCCCCAGGCCCCCCTGAGCCAGGGCAAGCCCCACGCGCCCGATCGCGCGCACGACCTCCAGCGCCACCCTCACACGGGCTTCTAGACGACCCGGGAGCTCCCGCAATCCACGAGCTATTAGGGCCCCCGCCTCCATCAGCGCCCCGGGGAGCGACAGAGGAACGTGCACCACCCCCCCGCCCTCTCCCTGCCACCACCCGGCCTCCTCCACTGCCTCCGACACGTCCCACACGCCCTCCACCGGCGAGCGGCTCGAGCCGACGAGAAGAGCGCTAACCAGCCTCCCGTGCAGGCTTGCCAGAGGTGCGCCCAGGAGGCTCTTGGGCCCCCCAGCGGCGACGGAGGCCCTCGCCACGGCAATGGCAGCCGACGCGATGCCCACCGCCAGCCACGACCCACCACGCAACGCCAGCGCCCTCGAAAGTCGCTCCTCTGCTCGGTGCAGGTCCAGCGGCAGGCCCAGCCCCGACAGGTGGGCCACTGCCAAATTGTACTCCGCCTCTGCGTTGCCCAGTTGCGCCACAGCGTGCCTGCGGACGACGGGACATGGGACAGCCTTAGCACGGCCCTGCTCGTGGCAACCCGCACCGCCCGTCACCCAGCCACCTGGCCGCGCCCTCACCACAGCCGGACTGCCTGTTCGGGCGAGCCGCCCCCTGGCGCCCGCCCGGAGAAGTGAAGCTGTGCCAGGTCCAGTGCGGCACCACCCTGCCCCGCTTCCGCAGCCAGGTGCAGCAGTGCGCCCCGCACCGCGTCCACGCGTTCGCGCCCACCCCCGAGCACGGCCTCCGCCTGCGCGGGCTTCTCTCTCATGATCCACGCTGCGTTGACTGCAGCCGTCCCATAGCCCAGGTCGGCCCCCCGCAAGAAGAGCACGAGGGCCGCCCTGGGGTTGCCCTCCAAGTACGCATCCATGCCCCATCGCTGCACCCACGTCCACGGGCCGTTCACCGCCGCCCCACGCGCCAGCGCCGCACCGCGCCGGCAGTTCCTCGGCACGTGCTCTCCCAGGTAGTAAAGCTCGCCCAACTCCGTCCTGCGAGGGTGCAGGGACACAGGGTGCAATAAAGCTCCCCAAAGGACCTCGGCGCTCTGCTTCTTCTGACAACCTTTGCCAGGTGTTCTCATTCTTTCCTGTTCGCCGACGGCGCACCCAACCGAGCCCCAGCAACGCACCTGGCCCCCATCGCCCCCCGGGCCGCTGCCGCCTCGTACCACCGCACGGCCTGGGTCATGTCCTCAGGCCCCATCCAGCCATTGCGATAGCAGACGGCAAGATTGCCCATCGCTTTCACGTCCCCTGCGGTCACCTCTTCATCCAGCAGATCGCAACACCCACCACCCGGCAACAAACCATACGATGCCCCGTGCCCAGTGAAATCACCTCTTTCGGCGCCGACTTGGAAGTATTCGCACGCAAGCGTCCTATTGGCCGGCTGGTCGGGGAAACCCTCGGTCCAAAGGTACCCCAGGTGGGCGGGGGCAGCCGGGTGGCCCCTGGCTATCGCAGCCTCCAGGAGATTGCGGGCGCGGACGGTGTCCTGCGGCACGCCCAGCCCTTTCGCGTGCACGGTGCCCAGCAAGTACTGCGCCTGCGCGTGGCCCTGATCTGCCGCAAGGCGCAAGTTCCTGCGCGTCGGCGGAGGCGGCATGATCACGTCCGCCCCTGCCCAGCATGCGCATGCAAGTGAGCGCGGCTTGTTCCACGCACCGCTCCGCTACTGCGTAGTCCATAGGGAAGCCCTCCAGGCCGAACAGGTAATGGTAGCCCATGCTGGTGAGGGCGTCCGCGTTGCCCGCCTCCGCGAGCACCTCGGTCAGCCGCGCCCGGTCGTTCTTGACGCCGCGCTCGCCCATGGTATGCCGCGGCGCAAGGCCAGGCCCGCGGCCCCCCTCCGCGCCCAGCATGTCAAACTCCGCCTCTTGGGGCACCGCCTCCGCCAGTCGGAGCGCTTCCCTGCCTGCCCCCACAAAGTGCTGCGCCGCCTCGCAGTGCGTCCCGTGGCCTTGCGCAAACCGGGTCCCCAGGGCCAGGGCACTCGGCACGTAGCCACCGTCGTGGGCCGCCGTGTGCAGGAGCATCGCCGCAGCGCCATCTGGGGACGTGCCCAAGCCAAACTCGTACATCGTCGCCAGCCAACTGCGGGAGGGGAGAAGGGGCGCGATGCGTGCGCCCTGTCCGCCTAGCAACCATCGGCTGCCAAAGTCGCGACCGCGGAACGTGATCTGGGCTCGACTTGGCAAATGTCCCAGCGCTGCCGGCTGGGAGCGGCACGCACCTCTGGCACTCGCTAATGCCCTCTGCTGCACACTCGCTCATGAGATCGAAGGCCGCTTTTGGATCTGGGGACGCCCCCACACCAAATAGGGGCTGCAGCGCACGCAACAACCACGCCCTGGACCGGCTGAGAGGCCCCGTCGCTTCACCCGCAGCCATGGCAGCCAGCTCCGAAGCCCGGAACTCGCCAGCCGTGACCACGGGGCTCGCCCACTGGCCGGCGTATGCCTCGGCGCTGTTCTCCCCGGCCTGCTCGACCTTCTCGCTGTCCTGCGCGCAGAAGCCTGGCAATAGCGTTCACAAAGGAAGCGCAGCTTGGATATCAAGCATCGTGCATCGTGCCTCTCGCGGGCCGGACGCCTAGGAGCGCATGTTGGAAGCGTGAGATCCCTGCGCCGTTTCCCGGCACCCACCTGAGCAGCGCACGAGAGGCATCCTGAGGTCAAGAGGAGCGCGGCGACGGCCGCGGCTCGGACGGCGTGCCTGCACATCGCCCCACCCCTCCCCTTCTGCCCAGCATAAAGCTCTTGCGCGCCGCGTCTCGCGCGAGCGAGAGCGCCACGTCGGTGGAATCTGATCGAAACAAGGACAGCACTGCAGCAGCAAATGGCTGCGTTCTGCTTGTGAAGACTTCGTGCTGCCTCTGCTAGGCGTGGCGCAAGGCCCTCTGCTGAACTAGACGCTGCAACTGTACCACTCGCCGGTTCACGGAGCGCCGGATAGTCGAAATCCTGCTCTGCCGCGATACCACTCGCCAGCAGAGGTCTGAGGCGGCAGCTGCGCCGCCAGTGACTTCGCGCTGTGCCAGACCTTCCAGACGAAATTACCAATTCCTTTCAAAGTCTGCCGAGACTCGGCGCAGCGAACGAACACAAACCTGCAGGGGGGCATGGACACCGAGCAAACCCAGTACAGAGCAAACACCCATCACTGCAAGGCTGCCGCCTCGAGCGCCTTCTTGGCGTGCGTGATGCGGGACTTCCTCCGCGCCGCCGTGTTCTTGTGGATCACCCCCTTGGACACAGCCTTGTCGATCTCGGAGAAGGCCTCGGAGAGCAGCGTCTCAACCTTGTCGAGCTGCAGTGGAAGAAGCAGAAGCTGTTCTTTACGCCTGCCGTTGCCCAAGAGGCCGAAGCAAGGAGGTCAACGACGCGAGAATAAGACAAGAGCGGATGGGACGCACGCAGCAGATACTGAGGTCAGCCGCTGGGACTCACTGGCTCGCTGGCTGCGCAGGCCGACAGGACCTTCTTCACCCGCGTCGCCACCGCCGACTTGCGCGCCTGTGCATGCCACACCGGGTACCTCGATCAACATGCAGTCCGCCAGGCTCGCGAGCCCGCTGCCAACCTCGGCCGCGTGGGGCGAGGCCGGGCCACGAGCATGCTGGTGGTGGGCAGGCTCCACGCCGAAGCCGACTGCCGCGCCACACGCCGCGGTGCATGGAACGCAAGCCTCTCACCCGGTTGTACAGCCGTGCCGCCTCGCTGACCCGCTGGCGCTTGAGCACGGAGAGCTTCCTCGTGACCTTCCCCGCCGCCATCACCACCACAGACGTGCGCCCGACGCTCGGCGCGCACGACGGCCCTGCAACGACGAGGCTCATGTCAGTCGACGGGGCGCCAGGCGAGCCTCCCAGCGGGGCCCGGCGAGTGGTGGCGGATGAAGACCGCGGCTAGACCCGTCACGACCCGGCCCGAGGTTCCGTGGACAGCTGCCACGAAAGAGCTTCTACCGAAACGCCTGGGCCGCCGAAACAGCGCCCGGGACGGCCCAGGGAGGCCAAGCAAGGCATATCCGTCGTCGCGGCGCAACAGAGGAGGCCGATAGACGAGGTGGGGCAGCCCGGCTCTTCGCGACAAAACCAGCAGTTGCTTGGAGGGAACAGGGCCCGATTGTTTGCGGCCACGACGCCGGTCACAGCTCTGGAAACGGCGTGCGACGGCCATGGAGGGCCAGCGCTGATGATTCTCAAAGGGAACCCTTAATAGATCCTCACCCGCGACAGCCTGCCCGCGGAACGCCGACGTGGACGCCCCCACGCTCAGGCGGCCCATGGCCGAGCACAGCGAGTTCATGGCGACCCGTTCGTCGTGACCCCCGAAGCAACTAATGAGCGCAGGAAAGGAAGGGGGCGGCGCCGCTTCGGTCGCGACCAAACCCCATCTCGCCAGTAAACGGACCCCTGACGCTTGTGAAACTCGGCCGCTCCTGGTGCCGGCGCCATGTGCCGCAGCAAAAGTTAATCTCACTCGATCGCATAGGCCATTGTTGACCTTGTTTCGCGCGCGAGTACTGTCCTGGCCTGGAAACACGCCGATGCAAGCTGCCTGCGTTGCCGCGCCCGTGCAGGGGCTGCGCACAGGGATCGTCTCCCGGAATGCGGCTCTGTCGCACCCTGGTCCGGGCGTCTCGTCCCTGGGGCTCTCCAGGTGGGGTGCACGAAATCCACTCCAATCGCTCGCTCGCGAAGCGGGCTCGCTGCCCTCTCTCGCTCGCCTTCCCCATGACCGCCACGATCCTGTTCACGTTCGCTGCCGATGCACCTGATGTTGGCTGGGTGACCACCATCCGCCCAGGTCTCACGGCACGCCTGCGACGTGCCCAGCTCCCGTCCGGGGTGCGAAGATGACGGTGGTGCGCGCCGCGTCGACCGAGACGCAGACGGATGCGCAGGGGTATCTGGTCGACACCGATGGCGCTCTGGCCAAGGTGAGCTCAACCTAGCACACGAACGCATGGGGCCGTGGTCCCCCCCTCCCACCGTGGCAGCCCTCCTGCTTTCCTGCAGCTTTCTCTGGCGTCCTTTGTCCTGCCCATCGGCTCCGTGTTGCTCGGCTACGGCTTCGGGTGAGGACTGACGTAGCTGAGGCGGGATGTCAGCGCCCCTCAACCACTGTCCAGTGATTGCGCTGCACAGTCCTTCCTTCACACCCTGTGCTGCCCCGCGCAGGGCGTACTTCAACATCGTTCCCGGTCAGGACGTGGCTTCCCTGCTCCTCGTCTACGGCTTCCCGGCCACGGTGCTGGGCTTTGCACTGAAGTACGCAGAACTGAAGCCCGTGACCCTGCGGTCCACACCCGAGGCGAGGGCATGGCGTGGAGAGGCTGCAGCGCTGCGTATGTACAGTTTGTGCTCTGGTGATGATGCTGGGATGGTGCTGGACACAAGTACAAGGTCCTCTTGCGCAGGCGGTGAAGTTGCGCGAGAGCCAGGCGACAGAGATCCAAACGCAAGTGCGCAACGACTGCTGCCGGTACCGGTACGGGGACGAGCAGCACCTGGACGAGGCTTTGGGGCGTGTCTTCTTGTTCAACCGGCCCCAGGGCATCCCCCGGCGGATGTCCCCGACGCTCGTTGGGCTGCGGTGCGTGCTGGCGGCACGCCCTGCGCTTGGATGGCCTCGTGTGCTGTTGGAGAACCCCGCGGCCTGATCCACGCTGCGCAGGGAGGAGGTCCGCGAAGGCAAGTACACGCTTGTGATGGAGTTCGAGTCAAAGAAGGAACTGACGGAGGAGCAGTGGCGCGAGCGGCAGGGGAAGTTCCAGTCCTTCTTTGGGCCTGGCATCGAGGCGGCAATGGAGAAGACGCCGGTTGGCATGGATGTCGCGCTCGTGTGCGACGGCTCGGGCCTGGGGAGGCCCAAGGCCAAGTGAACCCAAAGTAGGGTCGACCGCCCTTCAATTGTACGCGACGCCCTAGCGCACCAAACCCCGTGGGTCCCCGCTGCCCCGCAAGCAGTCTCGTCGGCCGCGCTAGAACGTGGTGCCCTCCGGAGGCTGTGCGAGCTTGCGGTTTGCCGGTGATGCCATTTCCTTGCGAAGGTCCTTGAGCACTGACTCGAGCGTGCTAGCTTGGTTCCAGTGGCCCAACGGCGCGAACATGCGCGGCTCAACCTTGCCATTGGAGCTGTTGACGCAACCTGTGGACAGGGGAGGGCAGGGGTCAGAGCTGGGCAGAGCTAGCCACGCCCCCAGCTGCACACCTGCATCGCACCGCGTCCCATACGCACCCATGTTGACCCGCGTGACGAAGTAGATCTCGGGCGGACTCTTGGGGTAGTTGTCCCCGCAAAAGATTCGGAGGGTATAGATGCGTGCGTCGTGGATCGTGCCAGGAGGACCTGCGGGGGGAGAATGCAGACAGCCATTGGCGCAGGCCGTCGCGCGGACACCACCGCAGCCTCTTCGATCGCAGCTCTCACCGATGATGGACCCGTTCCAGTGCCGCATCATGTTGTCGTCATTGTTGTCCAGCCCGTACGACACGGTGCCGTCCCCAATGCCCTTCTCCCCCTTCTCCAGCTCGTCCAACAGGCGGAAGTTGCGGAGCACTGCGCAGAGTCGGTTCGCAGTGGTCAGCGTCACGGGGCGATGCACCGGCGCAGGTGGGTGCCAAACCAAGCCGCGCGAGGGGCGCCGGTGCTTGTCCCTCTCGCTAGGCACGCCTCGGCCGCCCCGAGGGACCGCCTCCGAGTCCGCGCATCAAAGCCACAAGCGAACTACATTCCCCGTCAGTTATGGTACACGGGGTCGCGCCGCGCGCCCGACAGGCCACGCGTCGGTCTGTGTGTCTGCTGGGGGCGAGCCCCGCAATTGCCCGATGGCATTGCGTGGGAAATCTGTCAAGGGCCCCTCCTAGTCTGCTGTAGCGGGGCACGGCAGCCTCGAAAAGCCAGCCCTGGCGAACCACGGCCCCGGCAGGGACGCCCCTCGGGTGTGCCAAGGGCCCACAATGCGTCGCAGGGCGCTGAGCACCGGCATGCCTGTCCATCGCCGCGACCTCTCACCCTCCACAGGCCCTGCCATGGTTCCCTGCCCTCCCAGAACGACACCGGCTCTCCCTTGTTATCCCGATTACGGCGACGGCAGCCCCCGAAGCGCACCTACTCCGAAGCTTCGACGTGTCTTCAGAATGGCCGGCGCGCGGCAAATGGAAATCTAGATTTTGCGACCAATGTTTCTAGCACGTCGATTGCCCCTCGCTTTGGCTGCCCAATCAGTGCCACAGTGCCGCTGTCTTCATTCGCGTTGCTGTCCTGGCAGAGCGGACCCCACGCACGTCGGCTGTGCTGCAGCTCGTCCCATTGTTGCCCAAGCCGCGTTCCGCGCCTGGCAGCGGTCGGCAGCCGCGAGGGAGGGAGGTGGCTGGGAGTGCGGTGGACACCTCGGGGAGTCGTCGACAGGAATGGCGAGGGCGGGGAAAGGCCAATCGTGACGACCGCATTTGACGCGGATGGTGTGGGGATACCTGGGCCCCCTCGTCGGAATTGGTGGGCAGGTGACCCGTGGTTTGGGCTTCTTCACGGCGAACAGGCCGCCAGGGCGGGCGATATCGAGCGCGACGCGAGTATTGACGCGCAGGCTCGCTTTCCTGCCTGGCTCGCTGCGCTCCGGACGTTCGCCTCTCCTTTCGCATGCACAGGAAACAGGGGCAGCGGGTGGAGCGGGAGGCAGGGATGACGCCCTCGAGCGGTACAGGGAGGGGGTGCGTCAGCTGCTGAGCCTATGAGAAATCCGGCCCCTGTCCTGTGTTAACCCCGCGCCGACTGCCCCGCCCTGGCAGGCGCATTCTGTGTTTCCGACCTTCACCTGCAGCCTGCGCCCCCCGATACAGGCTGGGAATGCCTCTCGTGCCCGCAGAGCGACACGGGGTCTGAGGCGGGGACGAGCGCGCGAGGGCAAAGCCGTGGCGGCAAGGAGCAGGCGAGTCGCGGACGGGAGCTTGTCAGCAGGATATCCGATGTTCATTTTCCATCCAAGCGTGGTTATCGGAGCGAATGCGGCCTTGATATGCCTTCACAGACGCCACCACTGCCATATCCAGATCCTGCCCGCCCGCACAGAAAGCTTCTTGCCTGTGTTTCGGGGGAAAGAAGAGCGGGAGCAAGAAGAAGCTGCCTGCGCCCGCAACCAAGGACCGCGTCCCGGCCAAGGGGGCCGACCGTGATGCAGACCGCCCCAGGCACCAGGCCTCCTTCAGTGCCCTTGACAGAGGCCCTGCAGGGGGCCCGGGGTCTCAGGTGTGCGCCGCTGGATGCCTGCGATCCGCTCGAGTGCCCAGATCCACCTGTGCTGCAACACAGCAATCCCGGCCCTCGCGCCTCATCGCAGACCAGCAGACGCGACCCTGCCGCCATCGCCATGGAGGTGCAGGAGGCGGCTCGGCAGCGGCTCGCAGGCCAATGTCAGCGCACTCAGGTGCGTTCGGAGCCGCCTGCGCCTGACATCGAACCCGGGTTAGGCGCAGTGCAGTCGCCATGGCTCCCTCCTCCCCTCCTTCCAGAACCAAATGCTGGCGGGTCAGAGGTCATCCGAACGCAACCTGGCTGGACCGCGATCGCTGCCGCCGGACAGCGCCCTCCTCCGCATGACCTCCACCAATCGGGCGACCGCTCGCAACCTGCGGCTCTCGAACGGCCCCCCCGTGACACCTCAGCGTCGCACGAGCCTGCGATCCCAGGTGACCGTCTGTGCGCCCACTCAACTCGCTCTGTCGTCGCGCTCGTAGGGCCCTTGCGAGGCTGGCACGGCCCACGCGGTCAGGCTGGGCCTAGCAACGGGTTCAGTGACCTCAGCCGCGCCATCCCCGCAGCTCCTTCGCTCCGGCTCCATCCTGGAAGGCGCGGGGTCGGATATCAGTGGCTCCGTGCGTGTTGCACGCGCCAAGGCTTTTTCGGAGTTTGACTCCCGCAGCGCACCCATCCGCACCCTGTGAGTCCTCGCTCCATGGCACGACACCTCGCACAGCGCTGCGCTCCGTCGACGCATGTGCCCTCACTTTGCGCCCTGCGCCCTCTTGCCCGCAGTGGCGCCCCGGCCAGCACCATATGTGAGGCGCACCGCCATCACCGCTCCAGATACCCGCGCTCTGCGTGCTCGTGGCACTCCGCTACCAGCATCGCCTACTTCGGTCGTTGCGCTCAAAACAACACTTTCCTCATCTGTCCCCTCCACACCATTCCTCTCTCGCTCCCTTCCCAGATGCCGGATCCGACAGGGTCGCGAGGCTCCAGCGCCGGAGGTCCATGCGCAACACGCCCACGGCCGCGGAGCTCCAGCAGTACGCCAGGTGCGTCTGGCAAAGATATTGCTCAAGTCTGTGATCCGGGCAAGGGCGTGTTGTTGGCGGTGCCAGGCATGACGTGCTTTCGGCCCTCGCGTGACGTGCTTTGACGGGGCTGTCGCAGGGACCACGAGGACGCCACGGAGCTGGGGACCGGGCCCGGTATTCTCACCGACATCGCCACAGGGATCACGAATATGATTTTTGGGGAAGCCAAGGGCGCCAAGGTGAGGGACGAGTACGAGAGTAGGCCGAGCCTTGTAATCACACTCGTCTGTGCCCTGAGCTATAGAGACGTGCCTCCCCACGCCCCTCGCGCAGGACCCGTACGATCCCTACAACCACGCTGCGCCCGAGCTGGGAAGCCGTAACGAGTTTGGTTGAGACTGGGACGGCTTTCAACTTCAGTGTTGCGTAGAGTGTCACGGCACGCCAGGTCAGGTCTCGCACAGCCAGGACAAGGGCAGGTTGAACCGCGATCGAATTGCTCGCGGAGGCACAACAGCGAGCCGCGCTCCGCACAGCTGGAGGGCAGCGGCTGCGCTCGATCAAAGGCACGGGTGATAGCGGGTGGTTCTGTTGCGTAGGTAAGGGAGGTAAGGGTCAGCGGAAAAGACCTTTGGGTGGCCGCGTGCGCTGAAGAGGCCGCGCCCGGAGGGGCCGCCGGCTGCTGAGGGGTCACGGCGAACCAATTCCACAAAAAGCGGCACATGGTATGCACCGTGAAGGGAGGCGTGACCATGGGCGATTCGCATGGGCCTCAGGCGGCGGCTCGTCAGACGCCGGGAGTCTCGCTTATCACTTTCTCCCAGCGGCGGTGGTCACCGACCAAGTTGAGTCCCAGCCGCGTGAGCTCGGAGTCGCGCCCCACGACATCCAGCAAGTAGGTCTCCATAATGCCCTTCCCTGCGTGGGTTGGGTCGGTGCGGGGGTCACAGGGGCTCATTCATGATGCCCCAGCCACACCAGAAGCATGTGCTGCACTGTCACGCCCCAGAGCGTCAACGCTTAATTACCGACGCCAGGCACAACTGCACATCATCGTCCACCACTCGCCTTTAACGTCGATGACGCGCTTGGTGAAGAGACCCTTGAACCTCTCCGGAAGACCCTCCCAGAAAGCCTGGGGACACAAAAGGGTGGTCGAACAGGGCTGAGGAACGGCACGGCATCTCGGTGACACGAGCAGTATACGAGGTGAGGTCAGGATCAGCACGTCATGGCGCGTGTCGCCTTGGTGGTGGTGATGTGGAGGGGCAGGGAGTTGGACTCCATGCGGCTCGCCACGTTCATCGTGTCCCCCACGAGGCTCATCACGCGGCGCTTGAGGCCCAGCACGCCCGCCGCCACTGCGGGAGGCCGAGCGAGGGTGCGCGGGAAGTCATCATCAGTCACTCCCAGCGCAGGAGGTGCCATGCTCGCATACAGTGACGGGACGCGGTAATGCGAGCTCCCGAGCTCACCTGGCCCGGTGTGCAGCCCGACGCGTGCTTGCAAATGGACCTGCCCGGTTGGCAGGCTCAGCACCGTGGCTCGCACGACGTTTATCAGCGTGACTCCCATGATCAACGCCGTCTCCCGGTGGCGGGGATCGCTCTTGACGAGGTTACCCGCGACGATGTATGCGTCCCCGACTGCGGGTGCGTGGTAGCAGCGCTTGGGTATCAGTATCACGCTATGCGACATGTAAGGCACACCGCTGCATGTCGCGAGCGCAGCTGAGCCAGGCTGAGGGCGTGTCGTCACCTGTCTCGTACTTGTGCACGTCCAGGTAAGTGCTGACTGCGAGCAGGGACGACAGCGTCGGCACCTCACAGCAAGGCAAGCGCTCTGTGGCCCCTGCCCCGCGTGTAAGTGCTGCTTCCCAAGACGAGCCGAGGAGCACGGGTGATTAACTAGCAACTGCTCACCCTTGTCTAACACGGAGAACATCGAGTGGAGCGTCATGAGCGTGACGCGCGGGTGCAGGTCGGTCGAGATGGTCGTGAAGCCCACGAGGTCGGAGAACATCATCGTCACTTCCGAGTGCTCCTTGTAGAAGGCCAGCGACTGGGTCGTGAAGCCGGGCACCCCCGTCAGGCTGAAGGGCGGGTGGTAGCCGTCCTCCTCGTCTCGATCCAGGGACTGCTGGCTGCGCGTGCTGCACGTGGGGAGGGAGCCAAGGTCCTTGAGGTGATTGGAGGGACTGTTGGAGCCAAGGGATGCTAAGCCAGCAAACACTCTCGAATGGCCAGACTGACGAGGCATGGGGTTTTGACATGCGCACTCGACATGCGCTTGGCTGCCACCGTGATGGCCTGCCGTGAAGGCAAGGGCCATAACATGTTGCGACGAGGGAGGCACCTGCTGGGGACGGGCAGCCGGCCCTTGTGGCTCAGGGACCGCCGGCGTTGCATGGACACGGCCGGCTCAATGCCCGACTCTGAAGCGGACGTGGGCTCCTCCGCAGCCCGGGACAAGAGCGGGGTGGGCAGTCTCTGCAGGAAGATAGCCAGGCGCGCCAGGGGTGAGCCAAGCTGTAAGCGAAGCAGCCGGTGTGGCAAGGCGACGACAGCGGCTGGCATCGTTGGTTCACGACAGACTGCACAGCAGCTGGCTTTCTGCTCCGCTGGAGCTGCATCGCAGGGCTGCAGTCACCTCTCCTGCCGCCGTCTGCTGCGAGCTGCTGCCCTTGCTCCCCTTGGAGCTCTTCTTTCCTTGGGGCGCTGACACCGAGGCGTCCTCCGCGGGCCTAACCCTGCGTGCCAATCGATGGTGCCCATATCAGCAACAGTGCTGTCATGACTCTGACGACTCTGACGACTGCGTTGCTGCAACCCCGTCGTAAGTGCGACGCGCTAATGACTGCACGCCTGTCGACCACCAGCACACCGCACCCCACATACCAATCATGCCCACTCAGCTGGGTGGCTGCGATGCATTCTCACCGGATGCTGTTGCCGCCCATCCTCGTCTGCAGGCGCTCGACCTGCCTACGCGAGAAGTTGAGCACCAGGGTGTCTGCCACCTCCCTGGGCACCATGTCGCGCAAAAGGCGGTCCCTGCATACGAAGAAAGGGGCAACACGTCATTGTGAATAAGATGGTTTGATTGCAAGCATCATGGTACCACCATGATGCCAAGCCAGTGCAATGTTATAATGAGAAAGGGCCCGTGGCTCCCTAGAACCTCGCAAGCCCGCCGGGGGTCCCCTTCCCACACTCCCGCCCCGCCCCGCTTTGATGCGACACCCACCTTTGCTCCGAGATGACCCGGGAGGCGCGGATGCCGATTCCCATGACCAGAAAGACGCAGACGAAGACGAGGATGGCCGAGGCGCACTCGTAGCCCGAGATATAGACCACGGTGGAGCCCGAGTAGGCGTAGGGCACGGCGACACGCCAGCCGGCGAGGAGCAGCGTGGCGGGGCACACGACCCAGAAGAGCAGGAGGAGGATGTGCAGCATCAGCACCTCGTCCACGCCCTTCTCGTAAGCCGTCTACGAGAGCCGAGGCGCACAAAGGTGACATTTCTGTGACATAAACCCACGGCATACATGCACTGCACTGAACACCGAGAGTCGGCGCAAAGTACTGAAACAGTCGCAGCCCAGGCAGCGAGAGCCCGCTTGTCACCTCCCAAATGCAGCATGCGTCGGCGCCGTGCTCGTAGGTCGACCGGCACTTGCGGCAGTTGCACATGCGCTTGCCGAACGGCCCCCACGACATGGGACGGGGTCCTCCGGGCCGGTGGATGATCTTGTCGCCTTTGCCTCTCTTGCACTCATACTGCGCCGCCAGCTTGGGGTCATCCTGCGCGCACAGACACAGCCGCTTGTCGGCACCTGTGTTGAGCACCGTGCATGCACACGCATGCCAGCGCCACCAGTGACAACTTCGGCCGAGCGCAGGGCTCACGTCGCGAATGGCGGCGAAGAAGGTCCACCAGCAGAGGCACAGGGCGAGGTAGACGAGGACGACCACCACGATGCGCACCACGCTCATCACGCCGTCGAAGCCCGTGTCCGGGAGGCGCGTCTCGCCGAATATCTGGCTGGCCAGGAGGGCAAAGAAGCCGAGCGCCATGCTGAACGACGCGGGGATGTGGGAGAGGTGGGACGCCGAGCCCCCAAACTGCGAGTGGAAGGCACCCGCATGAGGTGGGCTTGCTGGGTTGCTTGGATAGTTTGGCTGCATTAACTGTGCAGCTGGGTGCCGCAATCTGAATGTCGGAGAGAGATTGCTCTTGTTGTATTGTATTGCTCATTCCATCGCATGTCTCACCAGGAAGGCCCAGGCCAGGCTGACCATGGTCGCTGCAGACATGATGCGTCGCCAGTTGGCTGCTTGCCCTGGGAACCTCGGATCGGCCATTTGAAGGAACTGCGCGAACGGCAAACACGGCGGATCACGCTGGTAGGTGCGACGGGCAGAGCGGCGGCGCTGGTGCCGTGCTGGTGGGTGCTGCGCTCATGGCCTGCGTGACGCACCTGGAAGGGCAGGTACTGGGCGAACGACACGCAGTCGATGTACGGGAGGTGGACCATGGTCCATCGGGACGTGGATGGGATGAGGACCCCCGCAGCTGCCACTGCCAGCGGTATGATCCCGAAGGTCGCCAGCCACAGCGACGCCGTCATCACCTCCTCGACGCGCCTGCGCCGTGGTAGGAATGACTGTCAGGTCTGGCAGTGACGGCGCACGCCCGCAGCACGTTCACAGTGCAGTCAGGACGGATGCCAGCAGCTTGGCACAAGCATTGGCGCTTGCTGGCTCTCACCAGGCCTCTTCGTAGCTGAGGCTGCGGTACTTGATGTACTGGTGGACGTCGATCCGGTACATGAAGATGTCCGCAAAGCGGAACTGCACCGGCGAGGCGATCTGGATCATGTAGAGCACTTGCGCGCAGATGAGCAGGGCCCGGAAGCACGCGACTTTGATGGGCGTGTCGAAGATGAAGCCCTTCTGGAGGCTCCCGAGGATGAGCTTGATGTCGGGCGAGAGGAAATGCGCGAGGGCGTTCTGGATGCGCCCCAGCCTGGGCCGCCTTTCCTTTATCTTTGGGCTGGATGGCGCCAGAAAGACCTCCCTCGGTCCAGCTGCGTACTCCGATGCCGCCTGACTCGAGAACGGCCTGCGTACGGCATCAGCGCGCGTCATGGCGCCTCGAGCAACGTCGGTGCTGCAGCTGCGGTGCTCAGGTGCGGTCCTCCCGACGCCAACTCACCCCCGCGCGACGCTCGGTCGGGTGTCCGACGTCCCGGGCTCCTCCGTGTGACAGCGGGACCGAGGGACCGTCGCAGGCCCTCCCGCCGGGGTAGCATCGACGTCTGCAAGCTCGTCTTGCTGCCCAGGGGCGTTTTCAGAGTCCATCTGCTCCGTCTCCCGAGGCTCCTCTGGAACAGCTGCACAGGAACGGAAACGCGGCTCTGTTCGCGGGCCCGCTGACGGGAGTGCAGCCATGCGTGGCAGGCGCCCCGGCCTCAACACCCAGAGCCGCGCCGTTGTCGGGTCGTGGGCGCAATGTGCGCGTGCGTTTACGCGCTTGACACATGACAATTCCGTCTCTCGCCTGGAACGGACGGGCCCGGGGCCAGCGCCGCCTGCCGAGGCTCTGGATCCTCCAGGTCGCGGGCGGTCACCGTACGGAAGAGACCAGAGCGGCCGATCACCAGGGGAGACGGTGGTGACATGTTGGGATGCCAAGATGAAGGGACGACCGTCCGGGACGACGCGCGTGCGACCCGGCGCGCCCACGAAGCGGGGCCTGCGATGGCGAGCCGGGATGCAGCGGTAACGCGGCCGCGCGCCTGCGTCCACTTCTCAGGGCAGCACAAATGGTCGTCCATCGCAAATGCGCGGGTGCGGAGGCGCGGCTAGGGTCGCCACGCGCGCGAAAGGGCACCCCACATCTGTTGGCTCCCAGAGCGCCGGCGACCGCGGTTCGTTTAGGCTGGGAAGGGGCCGTGCCAGGCAGGACCGAGAGGTCACATGCTGACGTTTTGGCTGCTGCCACGCTACTAAAGGCCATGTGAAAGCTGAGGCCGCAGCACAGCCACGCGACACACACTTCTGCAGCCCCAGCAGTTGTCCAAGGCCGAGGAATGCTGATGCATGCCTGCAGCTACTTAGTTCGTATAAAAGAAAGCTTCTGCATCCACGCGCGTGGCGCCCCACCCACCAATGTGGCACGCTCGACATCTGAGAAACTTGCCTGGGCACCCCTATGCACGCCAATCAATGTGCGTCCCCGCTTGATTCTAACTGTCGCTCCTAATGTCCATGCCGTGTCGTCCCGCGTCGTCCCGCGCCTGCTTCAGCGGGCCTCGCGTCTCGCGTTCGACTGGCCGAGGCAGTTCGGTTCAATGCTCTAACAAGCCGAGGCTCTTCACACTTGAACAACTATCGCAATGCGCTTGTTCTCGTCGATGCTAAACACGAAACAACGAAACCCTAATGCACTTTCGACGCTGTCAGCGCCGATATTTGTCAAATCCGTCACCGGCGACAGCACGAATCACCGAAAAGACGGCAGTCGCAACGCCGGCTGCCGTGAAAACACCTCTCGACACCGCCAGGAGCCGGTTGCCTCTGCGTGAGGTGTTCTCCCCCCCCTGAGAGCTGCGGGCAGCTTGGGCCCGGAGCGAGGCGCGACGGGCCTGGTTCCGGGAGCTTGCGGCCGTGAGGGGCGAGAGGTACACGGCAGGCAGCGGGCTCTTGCGCCGCGGGTCGTTGCTCCCGGCAACGCTGCGAGGGCGAGAGCGTGGAAGGGCCAGGTCAGGGGCTTGCACGAACCCATAGACGGCCCAGCGCGGCCCGGCGCCCCCGGCACGCACCTGTGTGTGCCCGGGGAGCGCAGGAGGAGGCTTGCGGGAGTGGTGGTACCGGGGTCAGGCGCTCCAAAGGCTGGCACCACTGAGCGCGGCGATGCTGGCGCGGGGCTGGGCGCCAGCGGCGTGGGCGGGTAGGCACCGCCTCCGGCACCGCCCGGCGGGCCCCCCGCGGGCGCCCCCGCAGATGCCCCGCCGTCGTGGACGGCGGCGAGGAGCACGTCGTATGCCGCTTGCACAGCGGCCAGCTGCTGGGCCGCGGCGCGCGCCCGTGCGTCCGCGGCTGCCGCGTTGTCCTCTGCCCGAGCCACCTCGGCCGCCCACCGCGCGTCCGCCCCGCCACCCTTGCCGCTGGGCACCAGGCCCGCTGCTGCGCGCGCCCTCTCGTCCGCGTCTCGCCGCTGGGCCTCCGCAGCCTGGCGCGCGGCCTCGGAAGCCTCCGCGGCGCGCGCGGCAGCCGCCAGGCGCAGTCGCTCCGATGCCAACGCCTCCTCTAGAGCTGCGCACCTGGCACGCAAGCGGGTCGCCTCCACCTCTGCCGCCGCGACTCTCTGCGGGAAAGCAGACGAGCCGCAAAGCTCATTTCCCGAACTGTGCACGAACGGCTCGAGCGCCGCGCCGCACGACATGTCGGGACATTGCTTCTCGTCACCTGCGCCAGTCCCGTCGCCGCCTCTGCCGCCCTCTTCTCGTCTGCCGGCCCCACCCCCGCGAGCCGCGACTGCAGCGCCGCCACGGTCGCCCGCAGCGACGCTGCCTCCTCCTCGAGCTCCCGCACCCGCGCCCCGTACACGTCCGCCACCCTCGCAGCCACGGCATCGCCAAGGGACTCCGCCCGCAGAGCTGCAGCGACCGGGCCCACACCCTCGGCACCCAGGCCGTCGAGGGGCGCCGGGCCCGCCGCGTTCCTCCGCACAGCGGCGTCCCTCTCGGCCCGGACTGACGACGCCTCTGCCATCCACCGTTGGGTGGCCGCCTCCGCCTCAGCACGCTGCCGCTTGGCATCGTCCGCCTGCCGGCGCGACCGCTCGGCGTCGGCGACTGCAGCGTCGTGCAAGGATCCCAGCGCGGCGCAGGTCCCTTCCAGCTCCACGACCTGCACCGGGGAGCGAAGGGGTCACGGCATATGGACTTAAATGACTGCAAGTGTTACTTCACTGCTCATAACGGCAGCAGAAGACCTGAACATTTTCATCGGCGCATCGCTTGCGCATTCCCATTCCCCAGCCTACCTTGCGCTTGAGGTCCTCTGCCGCCGCCTCCAGCTCTGCCACTTTCATCGACCCTCCCAACGCTGCGGACTCCACGCTCGCTCGCACGCCCCCTCGGGACTCCGCCAACGCCTTGCCAGCCTCGCCGCCCTTCTTGGCACCTTCCGTGCCGCGCGAGGTGCCGCCCACGGTCCCTGCACCACCAGCACTCGGCACCGTCGCCCCCGTTGCATCCCGCACCATCTCGGCCGCCAGCTCCCGCAGCTTCCCCCGCAACGCCGCGACCTCCTCGTCGCGCTCCTTGAGGCGCTTGCGGAAGGCAGTCTCCGCCCGCTGGGCCGCCTCAGCAGCGGCGGCCGCAGCTATGTCCGCCGCAGACGTGCCAGTCGCGCCCCCGCCCTCGCGCCCGTCCCCGCGGCCCGAGCGCCGCGCCTCGCGAGCCTTATCGGCCGCAGCCTCGAGGGCCGCGACGCGGGCCTGCGCCGCTGCGAGGTCCCGCTCCAGCGCCCGTGCTTGCGCTGAGCCATCCGCAACCCCCGTCGATGACGCGGCACGCAGCGCGCCTGCAGCCGCCTCCAGAGCCCGCACGGTCGAGCGCAGACGCGCGCACTCGGCCTCCGCTGCCACCGCGCGCCTGTTTGCCTCCGCGGCGTCCCCCGTTGAAGGTCCCGCGTCTGCCCCACGCACTGCCCCCGACTCCCCATCAGCCCCCACTGCCCCTTCCGCCGCCCCTTCCGCTGCGCCCTGGGGCCGGGCCGAGGCGGGCGCGCGCGGCGCTGGCATGCGGAAGGGCCTGCGGCGGATGACGCCGTCCTGCCGGGCGTGGACGTCACCTCGGCGGCAGTCACGGAAGTTGCACCCGCGCTCCTCAATGACAGCTGGCCCCCAGCACTCGAGCCCCGCCTCCCCGCAACGCGTCACGATGGTCCCCTCGAAGGCAGCCTGGCCCCCGTTGAACACGAATGCGCCGTTGCGCTGGCAGTCCACGATCTCGCTGCCGCGCATCGCGAGCCGCGTACCTTGGTTCTGCACGCTGACGCCCATGCCGCCGCTGCGGTTGCGGCATTCCCGCACCGTGCACCCCTCCACGTCCACGTGTGCACCCCCTGCCACCATGAGACCTCCCCCCACGAGCGTGACGCCCGCCAGGCGCAGGGATGCCCCATCCGACGCCCGCACTGCAAAGGGCAGGTCGCACCGCAGCGTGCCCCCGGTCACCGTCACGGGGCCATGATCCCCGCGGACGTCGAGCGGCCGCGACAACGCCAGCTCCCGGCCACCCAGGTCGATTGCCCCGCCCCTCGATACTGCAGCTCGCAGAGACGCCTGCGCACGCAAGGAGACTGGCGATGGAAGACTGAAGCCCAGAGACGATGCATGACTTGCCAAGACTGATACAGATAGTAACAGGAGACAGGAACAGTCACAAACAGGATCGCAGCTACTACTGATCGACATGATGCATCGACCCACCTCGTCTGCCACGGTAGCAACTGTAGCCACGCCGGAAGCTGGCCCCTCCGGAGCCCCCGCCCGCTCCCATGACGCGTCCAGAGGAGGCGTGGCGTCGTCGGCGCCTTCATCTGGCAACGCTGTGCTTCCAAACCCGGACGCTCGTCCCTCGACACCGACGCTGTCGTCACCGCCGCCATTGCTGCGTCCAGTTCCCGTAGCTAAATCGTGCCGAGACCCATCCGCGCCTGCCTGGCTCTGAAGGCTCCCCTCCTGCTCGCCCGAAGCCACCCGCTGAGCGTGCATGTCGGCAACTTCGGCGTCGCGATCCGCCAGGGCACGCTCGTACACAGCCACCGCCTCCGCTGCCGCCGTCTCCGCCGCCCCCGCCACCATCGCCGCCGCCACCGTCTCCGCCGCTCGCAACGCCGCGCCGTCCAGTCGCCCGCCCTCTCGCACCGCCTTCGCTGCCTCCGCCGCCCGCTCTGATGCCTTCTTGAGCCCCCCGCACCTCCGACTCCGCCTTGGTGGCTCTGCGAACAAGCAAGCGAGCAAGCGCGTTCTATGTGCGACTCCGCACAAGCATTTCCAAGCTGCTGCCCCTGCATCGTACCAGTGCTGCGCCCAAGCATTATTTGATCCAAACAGCCAAGCACCCCACCTCGTCTCTGCCGTGCGCAGCCGGTCCCGCGACTCCCTCAGCGCCTTCTCGGTCTGCCCGCGCTGGTCATCGGCGCGCTGGGCCCGAGTCCGCGCCGCCGCCGCCTCTCGCTCGGCCACCTCCGCCGCCCGCTCCGCCCGCTGCGCCTGGCTCTGTGCCTTCGCGGCCTGTTCTGCGCGGCTCTTGGCCTCTTCCCTCGCATCGTCCCTCTCGCGGACGGCAGCCTCTGCCTCCTGGCCCCTCCGCGCCGCGAGGGCCTCCGCGGACGCCGCCCGCGACTGCAGCGCCGCCATCGCCGGGTCGTGCTCGCTGGCGGCGCGCTCTGCCTCCGCTGCACGCGACTCGGCCGCTGCCTGGGACTGCCGCGCTGCCTCCAGCTCTCGCTTCACCGCGACAGCCTCTTCCTTAGCCACGTCCGCCTCTTTCTTAGCTGCCTCTGCAGCTTCCTTCGCTGCTCTCGCCTCCTCCCTCGCAACCTCCGCGTCTCTCTTGGCAGCGTCCGCTGCGGCCCCCGCTGCCCGCACCTCGCCCCTCGCCGCCTCCGCCTCGCGTCTCGCTCGCTCCGCCTCCTCTTTCGCAGCTTCTGCCTCCCTCCTGCGCTCCTCCGCCTCGCGCACCGCGCCCTGCCCCTCCCTCCTCGCAGACTCTGCTTCCGCCCGCGCCCCCGCCGCCTCACGCCTGGCCGCCTCCGCTTCGCCGCGTGCGGTCGCCGCCTCTTCCCGTG
>OY253676.1:313242-341852 GCA_958009085.1 Protoeuglena noctilucae
CCCGCGCCCCCTCTGCCTCCACCCGCGCCTGCGCGCACGCCGCCTCCAGCGCCGCCACCTGCGCCCCGCGCCGCCCCCGCCTCCGCCACAGCCCTGGCCCGCGCCTCCTCTGCCCGGCGCACCGTAGCGGCCGCGTCCGAGGGCACCGTGCTCCCACCCGCCCCGCCGATCGCGGCCTCGAGAGAGCGAACCCGCTCCTCCGCGAGCTGCGCACGCGCCTCCGCCTGCGTCGCCCGCGTCAAGGCATCCTCTCCTGCCACTGCGCGTGCTTCGGACGCACCCACCCCAGGCGCCCCGCCCCTGCCTGCACCTCCACCGCCCTGCGACCGCAACTGCGCCCTGAGAGCCTCCGCCTCCGCTTGCAGCTCCGCCACCTGCCCCCGGAGCTTCTGTGCTTCCGCTGTTGCTGATGTGGAAGACGCCCCGCCCCTCGCATCGACGCCCCGCACCCGCGACTCCGCCTCCAGCCGCGCCACCTCCGCCTGGGCATCCGCCAGCTGAGCCCGCAGCCCCCTCTCTTCACCGGCACCGGCCCCGGTCGCGTTCGACGGCGCACCTCCCGCAGCAGCGTTACTGGCAACCCTCTCGGCACGCAACTGCGCCACCTCCGCCCGAAGCCCCTCCAGCTCCGCCTCGACCGACCCTTCCCGGCCCACACCATCTGCCCCTGCCTGTGCGGAGTCGACACCGTCACCACGGACGGCGATGCCGGGGGAACCCACGGGGCCCGCTTGCTGTGCCCCAAGGGACTGGGCCCTGGCCCTGTTGTCGTCGCGTAGAGCCTCAGCCCCCTCGCTCGCCCTGGCATCTGCCTCCAGCCCCTGCAGCGCCTCCGCGCCGCCCAGCTCCGCCAGCCGACGCAGCGCCGCACGCAGCCGCACGCGGGTCCGCTCTGCGTCCTCTGCAGCCATTGCCGCTGCTGCCGTTGTGCCCGCTTGCGCCACCGCCGCCCACGCCGCGCCGTCCGCGCCTCCCGCTGCGCCGTTGAGCTGCAGGGCGCGTTGGGAGATGGCTCGGGAAGACGGGCCTTGAGGGGCGACCCAGCATTGAAGCTGGCCTGGCTTGTGAGGCGGGATGGAGATGCGGAGGGCGGGGCGAAGGCCGCCGTTGACGGCGTGCGCAGCGGGGGGCCCTTGACTTGGGCCCCTGGTGTGTTGGAAACGGACGTGGCGTTCTCGTCAATCACCGACGCGGGCGCCAAGGCCGCCGATGCCTCGCTGATGGCACCCGACAGCTCCACGACTTGAGCCTGCAGCGCCCGGATCGTCGCGTCTGCGGGGAGGCCGGAGATCATAAGGTTGGGTCGCTATGACAGCGACCGAGACTGACAGCGGATGAAAGAGCAGAGGACTTTGCTGTGAGAGCAACGAACAGCAGATGACGCCATCGTGGTGAATGGGACTCTATGCACGCCCTCACCCTGCTCAGCCAGCTCGGCACTGTACGCCTTGTCGAGGGCCTCAAAAGCATCGGGCGACAGACTCTCTGGCGCCTTCGTAGCCCCGCCCGCCTTCTTGGACGGAGCGGCGCTCTTCTGGGCCCCCTTGAGCTGCCCCTCCAGCTTCTGCACTTGCGTCCGCAGCTTGCGCACCTGCAGGGCGGCGGAAGGATTGCACTTGGTTTGGATCCATGCAGACCTCCACACGGATCGCACAATCACCACCACCGTGTCCGCAAACCCCACCTGCGCCTCCGAGTCTGCGACCCGCTTGGCTGCAGCCGCGCCCCCAACGTCGGCCTTGTCCTGTGCCGCCGCCTGCAACGCCCGGTTCGCAGCGCGCACCGCCCCCAGCGCCGCCTCGGCCCTCGCAGCGGCTGCCTTGGCTGCCAGACACGCCTTCCTCTCGGCCTTCAGTGCCTCTGCCATCTCTGAAGGAGAGCCGAGCCCTGCCAGGGCGCCGCCCGCACCCTCGCCGCCCGCGCCGTCCCCCGCAGCGCCGGACGCCTCCGCGGCGCTCTGCTCCCGGTCTCGCCGCTCAACACCCACGGGACCCTTGGCCACCTCCGCTTGCCCTGAGGGCCCCGCAGCAACAGGGTCTGCTGCGAGACGCCCCGCCCACGCCCCCTCGATCTGCCGACGCAGGGCTTCCGCCTCGGACCGAGCCGCCTCCAACTCCCCTTCGTAGATGTCACGCAAAGCATCGGCCACCGCGCTTGCCGCACCCTCCGCCGCCGACGCGGCCCCGGCCGCCGCGGGCGCAGACTTGCTCGCCGCACGCACAGTCGCGTCGCGCTTGGCGTCGCGCGTCGCGCGCGCCTGTGCCGACAGCTGCTCCCGCAGAGCCTTGTTGGTCGTCTGGGCGGCCACCAGCGCGGACTCCGCCCCAGCTGCCCGCCGCTCCATCGCACACAGCTGTTGCTCCAGGGCAGCGCGCTGCTTCGATGCAGCCTGCGGATGGGAAGAAAGTTTGACTTATAACACTGCTTTGGCCACTGCTCTCTGCTTGGCCACAACACGTCAGACGCGATGTCACACGCTGCCCTCCCCTGCTATGCAGCCCCGCAGGCACCCTCAGCGCTCGCCTGCTGCTCCTCCGCCCACGTCCCCGGCTTCTTCGCCACCTCTCCGGCCGCCCGCAACTCTCGCTCCAGCGCTGCCTTCTCCTCCATCAACGTCGCAAGGCGCCGCTCCAACGCACGAAGCTCCTCCTCCACTCCAACGGCACCCTCCCGGCTAGCCCCGTTGCCCAGCGGCGAGCTGCTCGCGCCACGGGCCCCGTCCGCGCCACCGCGCTGCGCGGTACCTGCAGCGTTGTCCACAGGCCCCGCCACGCCTGGCCCAGCGTCGCCCCTGGGTCCGCTTGGCCTCTCCTCCGCTCCCAGCCCCGCACGCGATGCAGCCGTGGCTCGCTCCAGCTCCGCGCATCGCGCCTCCAGGGCGGCGTTTGCGGCACGCAGGGCCGTCACTTGCGCGTCACCGCTGCCAGTGCCGCCTGCCGCTGGCGCTTCCTTTGCGTTAGCCGTCGAGGGTCCCTTGGCACCCTTGCCCGTGCCCCGAGCTGCGCCAGTTGCAGCCTTATCCGCCTTCTTGGCTCCGGCAGCGCCCTTGGCTGGGTATGCGTCCAGAGCAGCAGTCGCCTTGCCGGCACCTGTGCGCGTGTGAGCTGCACCGGTCGTGGCCTCCCCATCCCGGGAGCCGTCCGCGTGGCTCGCGTGGGCCGCCTGCGCCCGCAGCCCGTCCGCCTCGGCAACCAGTGCCGTATGCGTGGCCTGTAGCGCGGCGTGGGATGCTTGCAGTCCCTCCAACTCCGACTGCACCGACGCGAGTGCCGATTGCAGCGATGCGTGCGCCGACTGCATGGCCTTGAGGTCCGCCGCGGTCGCCTCCAGCCGAGCGGTGCGGTCCTCCAGGTCCCTCTCTCGGTCCCGTGTCTCTCGGCGGCTGCGTGGGGAATCCAGACAGACCATTCCAGCCACATCGCCAGCACAAGGAAGTGCCGCAGCCCTGACTAGGCCCGTCATGGCAGCACCTGTGAGGGTGGCCAAGTGCGCAACGCGTGCCAAATCACACACCCACAGCCGCCCTCACCTGAGCTGCAGCTCCCTCTCCAGATCCGCGATCCGCTCCGCAGCACGCCCGGCCTCTTCCGCTTGCGTCGACGCCACCCCGCCCGACTGCGTGGCGGCACGGAGCGCGGTCAGGCTGCCCTCGAGTGCCGCTGCGCGCCCCTCTGCGGCCTCCAGTCGCGAAGCGCTGTCCTCTGTCGCCCTCCGCGCTTCCACCAGCTCCCGGTGCAGGCGCTCTACCTCAGCCTGGGACGACGACAGGGACGCCTGCGGAGCATTGCACATCAATGACCACGAGGTTATGGTCCCTCAATCCACAGGGTGCAGTGCAGGGTTTCACGTCTGCACTCCCATCGCATGCCCCGCCGCTGCCACACCTGCGCCTTGCCGAGCTCGTCCTCCAGCGCAGCGGCCAGAGCGTCCGACTCCGCCACCCGCTCCTCCATCGCTGCCTGCAAACGCGCCCGCAGCGCCTCCACCCCCGCGCCCTCCCCCGCCGCCGCGACCGCCGCCGCCGCTGCGGACGCCGCCGCTGCACGGACCCTCTGCCTGGCCCGTAACGCCGCAAGCGAACCCTGGCCCCTCGCCGCCCCCGCCTCTGCCGCCCCAGAGCCCACGGGCGCTGTCTTGCGCGCCAGCTCCCTCTCGAGCGCCAGCGACCCCGCCCGCGTCTTCTCGAGCTCCTCTCGCAGCGCCTCCAGGTCCTTCTGTGCGTCCGCCAACGTCTTCTGTGCCACCTGCAGCTCGAGCCGCGTCTGGTGTGCGGCCTTGCGCTCCGCCACCAGCGTGTCCTCCCGCTGGATTAACTGACGCTGCAGCTCTGCCTCCGAGGCGGACGAACTGCGGGGGCACAGGGGCAGAGCACGATCAGCATGTAAGGAAGAGTGCAGTGTCGTAAACGGCAGGATTGCTGGGTTTGGGCCGCATGAGCGACCACCACACAATACAGAACAAAGGGCCTGTCAGGCACAAAATCGGCCCCTCGGGTCCCTGCGCGCTGTAAGAGGCCCCGCACCCCACGCTCGTCTGCCGGACGACCTCTGCCAGTCGTGAGGGTCGCTTGGCCAACGGCGAGGGCTTGGCCGGTGAGTTGGTCCCCGCCAGGCGCTTGCCCTGCCGTATCTCTGCCAGCTCCTCCATCGCCTTGTCCACGTCTTCAATGTCCATCTTCTCCGACAACCGCTTCTCCAGCGCCCCGGCCTCCCTGCGGTTTCGAATGGGGTGCAAATGGTTGGGATAGAGTGCATGCTGGCCAAGTCGTGGGCAAGCCATGGACACCACACCCCTGCCCATCCAGGCACACCCCTAGCCGGTACTTCCCATGTGGCACACCTGCCGCACCCACTGCCACCGACGGGCACCCCACGCACCTTTGGATCTGCTCAAGGTGTGCGCCGTACTTGGCAGACAGCGTCGCGTAGCTCTCCTCCAGGTCCCGGATGCGCGCCTGCAGCATCGCGATCAGACTGCTCTCGAGCTCGGCGGGGTCGTCGTCGTCATTGTCGTCACCGTCGCTGGGCCGTTTGGCATTGGCGCGGAGGCTCTCCTCCGCCTGCAAGTGCGCCGCTGCGGAGGCGAAGCGGGGGGAAAGTGGGGTCACGGCGGGGGCTAATGTTTGCGACTTGGCCCATCGACTGCGCCCTTGGCTCACCAACCTGCTCGGTATCCTAGCTTCTAGCCACTCCATCCTAGCACTCACCAACCTGCTCCGTATCCTCGCCCCTAGCTACTCCATTCCATGGCTCACCGATCTGCTCCATGGTCCCAGACTTGAGTCGGTGGATGACGCGTGCCTTGTTCGTGATCCTCTTCCTCAGCTCGATCAGCTGCCGGTCCTTCTCGTCCATCAGCTGCTTCAATTGCAGCAGGCGCTGCTCGGCCTTGGCACTGTCGACCTAGGGACAGCGCAGAGGGGGTACGAGTGGTGCAGAGGGCGAGGGTATGGACGGGGGTGTAAGCATGGTGGGGGCGAAGGCCGGGGAGGGAGCCCGAGCGAATAAGAAAATGAAATGGGACAAGCACGAAGCAGTACGAAGCGGGAAAGGCATGGGGTTCATAATTGCTGACGAGGTGCAGTCCACACGTGCCGTGCATAGAACGTGCTGTGGGCGCCGATGGCCCCGCACCTGCTCGATGATGCGTGCGATGAGTTGCTTGCGCAGGGTGTTGCAGAACATGAGGAGTTCCCGGATGCGGCCCTCAGAGTACTTGGCCAGCTCATCCAGGGACGCCTGCGTGGAAGACCCCGCTAACCATGTTGCTGATAGGGCAAGTCGGTGCAGCTACAACTGGTGCACCAGCAGCCCAATGACCAGTCATGTCAACACCACACTGGTGCTGAGCTTTGCAACGACCCGCAACCAGTCTCTGTGCTGCGAGCCGTGCCACCGTACCTCTGCCCTGGCCTTGTCTTCTCGTAGCAACTCCGCCTTCTTCTCCAGCGACGTCCGCACTTCGTTGACCTCGATGCGCCGGGCCTTCACATTCTCCTGCAGCTCCCTGCGTTAATAGCGAGACTCGGCCAGATATCAGCTCTGACTTGCTTACCACAGCAGAGCACAGCGCGGGTGGCGCATGTCATGTCCTGCACACCCGATGGCGTGCCCCTGTCCTGCCAACACCCCCCACACCTCTGCAGCGACTCGGCCTTCTTCTGTGCCGCACGCAGCTCCTTCTTGGCGTCCTCCAGCGTCCGGTTCGCCTGCTTGGAAGACGCCTCCGAGTCCTCCCTGCGCTTGCGCTCACCCGCCGCCGCCTGCTCTGCCAGCTTCCACTGCTTCTCGAGCTCCCTGCGAGGCAGGGTGGGATCAAACGTAGTAACTCAGCAGCGTTGAGCGATCAGACCGCGTTGCCGTCCGGCAGGCACCCGCCCCTGGAGCCCAGCTACAACCCATACAACGGACAGAGACGGGCGCCATCGCAAGCCCCTGCTTCCACCGGCCCCGTGCCCTCACCGTATCGACGCCTGCAGGCGCTTGGTGTCCCCAGCGGCGGTCCTGGCGGCGGACAGCTCCCCCTCGAGCCGCACCCGCTCCGCAGCTGCCGCGTCCCTCTCTGCCCGGGCGGCGTCGCGCTCGCTCGCCAGCGCCGCCGCCCGCCTCTCCGCGAACGCCAGTCGCTGCTGCAGGTTCTCGCGCTCCTCGGCGTCCACGCGGCGCTCCGACTCGAGCGCTGCGGGGAAGGCAGGCCGGGGGTGACGCGAACAGCCACGTGCCCCTCACCTGCCGCCGGCCGACGCGCCTGCCGCCCGCCCCTCACCTGCGACCCGCGCCTGGGCCCGCTGCCTGGCCAAGTCCACCGTCTCTTTCTCCTGCGACGCCTTGGCCAGCTCCGCACGCAGAGCCGCGCTCTCGCGCTCGTAGGCCTGCAGTTCTGCCACACGGGCGACCAGCGACGCGCGCTCCTCCGCCTGTCGCAGGACCTGCCCGTCTGACCGGCCCTGGGTCTTCTCGAGGGCAGCGTGGAGTGTGTCGATCTCCTCCCTGCGCGGCGCATCGAGGTGGCGGATCCACACGCATGGTCATACGCGACATGCGTGACGTGGCACGCAACGGTCTGCCAAGGTCATACATGTGTAAGGAGCACGCGACGTTGGCAGCACAGCATGGACACGCGACGCACCTCAGGGCGTGGACCTGCGCTTCAGCCCTGTCCGCTGCCCGCCGACGCTCCTCCAGGGCCCTGTCCATCGCCTCCAGCTCCCTCCGACGCTCCTGCGCGTCGCCCTCCCACACCCTCTGCTGCCCGACCTGGCTCTCCAGCCCCCGGCACCGAGCCAGGGCCGCGTCCCTGTCCTCTGTCGCCTGGGCCAACTGCGGGAAAGCACCATGGGTCAGGGTCAGGGTTGTGTCACCAGCCATAGAGTGGGACGTGTCACACCAGCCATAGCGTGTGCTCTCAAGCCATCCTCGTGTGTCCCAGCCCTCACCTCCTTGGTGAGCGTGGCAATCTGTGCTGCAGCGCTGGCCTCCTGCTGACGCAGGCGCGCCTCGGCCACGTCACGCAGGCCGGTGGCGGATTCCATGTCCACAGTCATCGACAGGACCTGCGCAGACTCGCAAAGAAAGCGCGTGTTGCAGCGCACAACCGACGCCATCGTGGCTGGCAGCACCTGCAGCCCCGCCGCCCTTGCCGCTCGCCTGCGATTGCAGCTGCGACTTCTCCTTGGTAAGCCGCGATATGAGGTCCGCGGCGCCGTCCAGCTCTTGCCGGACGCGCGCCAGGTCGCCAGCATGGGACTCCAGAGACTTCAGCCGCGCCCTAAGAGACTCCGCCTCGTCCTGCGGCAAGAAACCCAGGTTTCGCACACGTTCCCGGCCTTTGCTAGCGATTTGTCCCGTCGCTCCTCGGTCACGCTGAGAGCCGAGTCACAGCCTCACACACACTGCCCCAAGGTCAGCGGCCAGGAGCCCTCGCGCCTCGCCCCTCACCTGCGCCGCATCCCGCTCCCCCTCGACCTGGGCCACGAGGCGCTCGAGGTCGTGCGCCTGCGCGGCCAGCTTGTGCCGCTCCTCGTGCCTCAGCTTCAGACGGGTCTCCAGGGCAATGACCTGTGCTTCGTGGTCCTCGTTGCTCTGACGGAGACGCTGCACCTCACGCTCCAACTGGAGCACCCGGTTGCCGCGCTCCTGCGACTCCTGCAAGGGGAAGAAAACGCGCCAAGCAGCTTCAGGGACCGCCCAACCCCACCCTGGCCACCGAGAATTGCGGGAACGCATGTGGCACGAACCCAGGCGCCGGGTGCGGACGTCGCAGTGCCCCCGCGGCCTGCCCACGGACCTCGGCCACCAGCTTGAGCTCGGCATCCAGCTCCCCCGCCTCCCTCTGCAGCTGGTTATACGCCTCGGTCTTCTCAGAGAGACCATCCTCCAGGCTCCTGACCAGCGCCTGCGATTGAGAAAGACCACGACCCATCATACTGAGGGTACACGTCCGCTTTGGAGGCAAGGTAGTTGACTCGTGACCTCGCCCGCCTCCCCGCCCTCTCGCTGCACCCTGGCTGCCTCGCCTGCAGGTCCTGCACCCGCTGGCCCTGCACGTCCGCTTCCACGCGGTGCTCCTCAGCGGCGGCGGCCGTCTTCACTAACAAGTCCTGCGCGATGGCTTTGGTCGACTCGTTGCTCTCCAGGAGGCTCTGGAGCCGCTTTACCTCCTTTTCTAAAGCCGCGTTGTCCGCCCTGCGTCGCAGCAGACCCCATGGTTGGACGGTTTTGCCCAGGACCCGCACGCCCTGGCCCGCAAGTGACATGGACGACGCAGACGCTCATGACAGCGGGGGCAGGACGCCATCGACACGCGCTGTCCCGAGGCAGTTGTCGACGCACTCACCGGAGGCCCTGGGCCTCCGCAGCGGCGTTCGGGCTCGTCATACCGCCCGCAGAGCACGAGACGCGGCTGAACCTCGCGCTCAGCGCGCCGGATCCCTGCGCCGGGTGGTCGAGCTGTCCTATCAGTCCTATCAGTCGCATCCATGGGGCAAGCGACACTGCGTGCCCGCGCCCGTGCAATGGGTTTGAAGCCGAGCTATGCTCGTCCTCGGCGCTCTCGAAAGGATATGCAGCAGATATTGCGACCCCGCGCAGCGCGGCTGCAGAGGATGCCGCTGAGCCTTTGAACTGAGGGCCGCCCACTCACGGAGAACTCCGTGCTCCGGACGACACGAGAGGCGCTACCAGCGGGAAATATCCCAGTTGTGAATCATCAGAGCAAGAAATGGCCCTCAGAGTCGGCGTCCCTGGAGCTTGCCAGCACCCCCGACGCCCGTCGCAGGTGTCGCGGAGTCAGGCCGACCTTAAAGCTACCGATTCCACCGAAGGTGCTCCATACACGGCGATGCATGCGTGACTGTATGCCGCAGCACCGACCACTGCTGCGGAAAGCGCCCTTCCACGCGTCCGCCCGACGCCAGGCAACCTAGGGCCTGCCCCCGAGGGCCGGTCGTCCTGACATGACCGCGGCGTCGCTCGCCGCTGCTGGCAGAACCGCGTTAGGTAGATCTTGCGTTCTCTCGTTAGCCTGATCCCCTTGTCCGCGTCACCTCAAGCTTTCGCGTCCCTCCCACCCCGCCAAGGCCCCTCCTCTGCCCCGATTGCCGCCCCTGTATTTGTTGTCCTGAACTTGCGCTGCACAGCTGGCCAGACCGTCGTCGGAGGCCACCGCTGCGGAGGTGAGCGTGGGAGCGCGCGCAGGGCGTCCCTGGCCCTCCCCATGCCCGACTCGGGCTCTTCGGAGAGACTACGAGGTAGTCTAAATCCCCTGATGCCGCGGGGGCGGGCGCCGCGGTCGGAGAAGGGAATCTGTCCTCGTCGCAGCGCGGGGCCGGCATTCCAGGGCAAGCCGGCTTGCCGCGTTGCCTCGGGAAGGACACAGTGGCGATTTGCCGACCGATCGCGCGCCTGCCGTCCTCGCAGGGCCCAAGAACTGGACGTGGAAGGGAACTCGCGGAATAGCGCGACCAAGGACGAGCTCGGGGCTTGTTTGAGGGGCTAAGTGGAGCAGTCCGCGTGTCCTGCGTCCGAGGCCCCGACGGGGCGGCCGCTGCGCCCTGGTGGCGCGTCTCTTGACCGCGCCTTGAGAAGCGTGGCCCCCGCCGGCCCAGACCATGTCCTCCCGCGTTTTCTTCAAGCTCCGGAACCATCGCAAGCAGGAAGAGGTACTTAGGCCGCTTGCCCGCCGCGCCATGGTGCGTGACGCATGGGATGATGTGCGAGAGCCTCTCAGCAGGGACTTGCTGTGCCCTTTCTGCCCCCCTGTGTATGACCTTAAAGCTATCTATCCGAGGCGAGGTATAGGTGGGCGCCGTCCTGCCGTGCGTGCCCCGGGCCACCGCTGTGGGCGCCGCGCACGCGAGGGTGGCGAGCAACGATGCGCAGGCCTTCCAGGCAAAAAAAAAAAAAAAACAGCCTGGCAGCATGCGAGCGCCTCATCCCTCTCAGCGCGTGGCGGACTGCGTTGCGGCTGCCTCCTGGCATTTCGGCTGCCTCTTGGCTGACGGGCGCACCGGTCCGTGGGCAACAGCCGTGCTTCCTTTCCCGTGGCCCCTTTGGCCGCGTCGAGCCTTCGCGTGACGAAGCTGTTATATGCCCCTTGCTCGTTGCCAGTCGTCATGTGCCTGGTTGCTTTGCATGCGCTCCCGTTGTACGTGGCTGTGCGAGGCGTGGCGTTCAAGCAGCTCTGGGGTGCACCGTGGCACGCCTGCCTCTGTTCTCAGTCGCCAGCTCGTATCGTCCCCCCAACGCCGCCTGCAGGTCCGATTTACGGGCGGCTTCATCTCGGTGGCCGAGCTCAAGCGCTTGATTGCTGCCAAGGCGGGCTTTGGAGAAGGTGCTTGCCCTCGCCCTCCCTGTTGCTCTGCGTGTCCATGTCGTGGTGGCACCTGCGTGGGCTCGTCCACGCGGCCCGTTGCACTTTGGCGCTCACCTTGGACATCGCAAGCATTGCTCAGCTCCACTGCTGGCGCCGCTCGTACCCTGGAGCTAGTTTGCTGTTCGCCCAGCCATCCTTGGCCGGGCCTGCTAGCTCTGGCGCGTCTAGTCGCCAATGTTGGGACCGCTCTTTGCACTGTGCCGTTGCCCCTACCCACGGCGCCCTTCAACGCTACGACTCCCGCAGATGCTGCGGGTGAATTGGACCTGACGGACCCCGTGTCGGGACGGGAGCTGCGGGACGACGCGGAGCAGCTGGCGCGCAACGCGTTGGTGGTAGTCAAGCGCGTGGCATACAAGCCCAATCAGCTGGGCGCCAAGGCAGAGCCGGACAGCGAGGCAGTCAAGGCACGGCGCCGCCTGCGACCTCCGCCGCGCATGCTATGGCTTGTGAACGTGGGGTCTCTTGCTTGCTGCTTGTGGACCTGGTTAATGACCCGTTGTCTCGATGTGAACGTGACAGCGCCCCCGTGCCGCCGGCTTCGTCGCAGCATGACGCCCCTCAAGAGCCCGCCGCGCCCGCCGTTAACGAGGAGGAGGCTTTCGGGACTGGCCTGTTCGCCCCGGCTGCGGCCGCCACCGCAGAAGACACTGCCATCCTTGACGAGCTGCAGTGAGCGGCGTGGGGCTGCCATGCAATGCCCCTGCAGTTTGGCACGCTGTCAGCCGTCGCAGCCGGTACTTGTCGGCTGCAAGAACTCACTGGCGACCACCGTGGCATGTTTAGGCGCTTAGTGCACGGAATGCGTCAGTCGGTGCCCCTCGCCCCATCCCGTATGAGCAAGCCCACGCCGCCTTGCCCCTGCAGGAAGCGTCTGCAGTCGGACATCAAGAGCGTGCAGCAGGCGCCGCGCTCCGTGCGGCCCAAGCGCGGCAACGTGGCCCCACAGGCAACCTACGTGTGCCCCATCTGCCAGAAAACGGGGCACTGGGAGAAGGACTGCCCCGTGGCCAAGGACCCTTCGGTCAAGAAGGTCAAGCTGCCCAACGGCGTGCCCACTTCCGTTCTCATGCTCAACCCCGACGGGGGCCTGCTCCTTGAAGGCCAGATTGCTGTGTCAGTCGCCGACGCCCAGCGCGACATCTTGCAGGACCTCCAGGGCGGCGCTGCGAGCGCGCCGGCCCCCGCGGCTGGGGCGGAGGGCAAAGAACTGGTGGCGGCCGGGGAGGGGGGTGCGCTAGTCGCAGGTGGGGAGCAAGGGAACGCGGCGGACACGCAGGGCGCGTCCCTGATGCCAGTGCTGCAGTCGGGGACCATCCGGAGGCCGTTGCCGCGGCCGGCGGACTGGAAAGAGCGGGAGATTAAGGAGAAGGAGGAGAGGAGGTGAGCGAGAGGGCGGTGGGGTGGAGCCCAGGGGCAGGGCATGCTCAGGTGCATGCCATACCGCGGTGTGCTGAGTGTGATGGCGAGGCATTAGCGATCGGAGACGCAATCCCTGCCATATCAGCGCCCCGCACACATTTTCATGACCGAGTATCTCTATGTGTGCAGGCGTGAAGAGGTCCGTCGTCGTTTGGAGGCTGAGGCAAAGGCAAAGGAGACAGCGGCGGCAGTGGCCATGGTGAAGGAGGCCACGCCCTCGCCCGTCAACATCCCAGCAGTGCCGCCGAAGCCGCCACCCCGGCCGAGCCAGGGTGCCAAGCCGGGGGCCTCTCAGCCCATGTCGCAGCCCATGTCGCAGACCATGTCGCAGCCTATGGTGATGGGCGGCATGATGCCGCGGCCCATGGGACCCATGGGGCCCATGGGCATGCCGATGGGCTTTCCGATGAGCGGGCCCTTCCCGCCAGGCATGCCGATGCCGATGGGCATGCCTGGTCCCATGGGCATGGGCCCGATGGGCATGCCAGGCATGATGGGCATGGGCCCGATGATGCCAATGGGACCCATGGGCCCTGTGATGCCGATGCCAGGCCCGCTTCCCATGGGCATGGGCATGCCGCCTCCTGGGGCCATGGGACCTCCCCAGGGACACCCCGCAGCGATGGGCCAAGCGCCGACGAGTGGGCCGCCTAACAGCACCGACATGCCCGCACGCCCGCCGACCATGGGACCACCTCAACAGCCCTTGCCCGCCGCGCTGCCTCAGCCGCCCCAGGTGCGTCCGCGCTGCAGCGCTGCGGCTCCCTTTGCTCGCCACGCCTTGTTGGTTGCTGCTCGCCACCCAGGCTTGCAGTGTGGCGTCTTTTTGCCATGTCCGACCATGCTACTGAGTATGGCTGATGAGCGCCGCCGTCGACTGCACGCAGCCCCCGCAAATCCCCGGCATCCCCGCCTCGGCCATGCCGCTTCTGCCCAAGGGCCCCGTGCCGGCGCTGCAGGAGGCGCTTCAGCCGCCCCGCCCGCTCTCCCGCGAGGAGTTCTACGTGCTCCAGTACCAGCACGGGGTGCGCCTGGGGCTTTGGGACGGCGCGGGGGGCATCGCCGAGACGGTGCGGCGCATGCGGGAGAACTGGGCTGAGGACTATGCCGACACGTATCGGTACACCGAGGAGCGGGAGAGGGAGAAGGAGCGGGAGCGGCACAGAGATCGGGATCGGGACCGGGGGCGCGACAGGGACCGGGGCAGGGACCGGGATAGGGATAGGGACAGGGATAGGGACCGAGAGAGAGAGCGGGACTCACGGAGGGACAGGGAGCGGGATAGGGACCGAGACTCAAGGAGAGACAGGGACAGGGACAGGGATCGAGACAGGGACCGAGAGGCGAGGCGACACGGGGTCAGGGACCGGGACGACCCGCGCCACCGCGGCGACTCGCGTCCCTCGTCGCGACGCCCGCGGTCCCGCTCCCGGTCGCGGACGCGTTCCCGCTCGCCCTCGCGCTCGCACCGGCGGTCGCAGGAGGGCCGGGACGCGGGGGCGGGGAGGAGCGGAGCGAGGGATTCGGAGTCGCGCCGGGACTCGCGGCGCGGGGACGGGGGCAGGCACCGCGACAGGAGGAGGTCGCAGGACTCTCACGATCGCCGGGAGCGCTCGGCGTCCCGCTCGGCGTCGCGCGCGCACGGAGAGAGCGTGGCCGACGCGGCTGCCACGACGGACCAGGCGGCGGCGGAGGTGGTGGCTGCGGAGAGCAGGGCCAAGGGAGCGGCGAGCGCCAGCAGCAGCGGGAGCGAGGGGGCCAGGACGGGCTCGCCTGCTGTGGGGGACTACTACGCAGGGGCGGCGGGGTCGGCGGGCGGTGCTGGGACCGAGCGCGAGGGATCGCCAGTGGTTGGGGAGGGCCGCGAAGACGGGGATTCCTCACGAAGGCACGAGGATGACGCTGGAGCCGGGGGTGAGGGGCAGGGCGCAGACGCGGAGCGGGGGAGCAAGCGGGCGAGGAGCGACGAGGGCGACAGCGGTGGCGGTGGCGAAGACAGGTGCGGGGTGGGCGGGGGCTGCGTGCTTGTGGCTGGCAGCTGCATTTCGCGACGTTTCCGCGAGGCCTCTGCTTGATTGCAGGTCGGGCAAGCGCGTGCGGCAGAGCAGCCTGGATCATGGGGAGGGCGGGGGAACACCCGAGGTGAAGGGGCGAGGAGTGCCCTGTGCCCCGGGGACGGGGGCTCTTTTCCAGAAGGCGCTTCTCGGATCGCTGCCGACGAGCGACGCGGGGAGCAGCAGGCCGCACGCGGAGGCTCTGAGGCTGCCGGAGCGGCGGTGACGCGACCTTGTCGTAGGGCGGGGCAACCCCTGCCAGTCGCGCTGCGCTTCCTGCGCTTCGCATCGCTTGCCTTCGCTCATTTCAATTGCTTAACAAACCGCTTGCAAGCCATTGAACGCCGAAGTGCTCGTGTCTTCTTCATTCCTGCTTGCCTCGTGTGCTTGCTCGGGCTTCCGATTGTGAACTTCTCAGGGGGCGAGGAACACGGCGATACCTGTGCCGAAGCTACTTGACTCGTCTTGTGTCCTGAGGCGGCCCCGGACGACCAGATAAGAGCGCGGAGGTGAAAGCAACGCGCCACCTCGCATCGGAAGAGTCTTTTGCAAAGCAAACGCTTTCATTAGAAAACAAAGTATAACCTCCTTCCGCTATCATGGGCTGTTGCGACAACGAGCAACAAAGCGATGAACAAGGCGGGCCTTGTTCATGGAGCACGGTGTTCATGGAGCACGGTGCATGTAACCCTGGACGCACGCTCTCTTCATCCGCAGATGGCCGCTGTCGTAGAGGCGCCAACAGAGGTGGAAAAGGTCCCGTTGACGAACGCGGGCATTCCGGATTGGGGCTTGGATGCGGTGGGAGGGGAGGTCAAATTTCGCTTCAAGCTTGACCGCGACGACGAGAGCCGGGGGCAATGCGTCGTGGTGCGTGGCCATCGTAGCCTGTACATATGTGTCGGCCAGAGCACGAGCGCGTTTATGACACAGCAAAGGGTGCTTTTGCTCAGGTCAAGCAATACCGCATCGGCGACCGGGACACCAAGGACGTCAAAGCAAGTCTGCGGCAGCTGATGGCAGGACCCGGAGCAAGCTACCTTTGGCCGTGAGTCGATGCTGTCGGCCAAGCGCATGGCACCAAGCATATCCCCTGCTCTCGTTTCACGGCAGCCCACTCCACCTACCCATCCACTGCAGGATGTTGGATGTCGAAACGTCTGTTGACGGCTGCCTGTCCGTCACATCTCCCTTCGCTTTTGCTGGGTCCCTGAAGACACACATGCGTCTTGATCGGGCCGCGTTCGGGGAGGCCAACATCAACAGGTTTTTGGACTTGGCGGAGGGGCTGCTCCTTGGCCTGCAGCACCTGCACGGGCAGGGCCACGCGCACGGCTACCTGACGCCAGGGACGGTGCTTTTCAGCGATGCTAGACGGGTGAAGGTGGCGGGGTTCGAGATGGCGGTGGTACAGCCCCTGCTGGCGGATGCGCCTCAGGTAAGCTCGGCGCAGTGGAGCAGGTCGTGGGACTGTGCAAAGCCTGAAGAGGCTTTCACGACTTAAGGGCCTTCCCTTCGTGTGATTTCAGATCACCGGGTCGACAGCTCGGCACATGGCCCCGGAGCTCTTAAGCGCAGAACCAAACGCCAAGTCTGACGTGTACTCTGTCGGCATGGTGCTGCTCCATGCGACATCGCGTGAGGAGCCTTTCGGCGAGTTTGACGACTTCATGGACGTCTGCGGTGATGCCGGGAAGTACCTGCTGAAGCTTCACTTTAAGCAATATGGGTGGATGCCAGGGCCCATTCGCACTGCCATCAACCACGCCCTGCGATCGCCAGATCGCCGCCCCTCGATCGAGGCGTTCCTGGACGCTGTCCGCCAGAGTAGGTGGGCTGTGATGCATTCGTCACCTTGCAGGGGTCCTGGGCTCAGACACCACCAATGATATCGTGCGTGCACCCTCTTCCTCAGGGCACTGCTGGGCCAGCAGGATGACGCGGCATTTGACCTGGCGGCCCTCGGGGATGCCCTGCCTATCTCGCCGACGTGGGAGGGGCAGGAGCGCCAAGGGGTCATTACATGCTCGGATTGCAAGTACTCGTCCAACTCGACAGAGTTCCCCACCTGCACGCTCCGCTGTGGGTATGACCAGTGCTCCTGGCACCTGAAGAGTCCTGCAGAGCCCAGGCTCAGGTTAACGGCGGCGCCCCAGGACCTTGTGTACATATTTTACGATCTTGAGGTCGCCTACTATGCTGCGACCGGAGCCTGCCGCAGCCGGGCGCTCTGGGAGATCGGCGCGGTCGCCGAGGACGGGCGGTGCTTCACCAAGCGCGACCTCAAGGACGCTGGGCAGGAGGCCGAGAAGGACGCCGTGCGGGCGTTCCTGCAGTGGGTGTGCGACGTGTCAAGGTCCACCCTGGCAGAGAGAGGGCGTGAGGCTGTCAGCCCCGCGCAGGTGGTGCTGGTCGCCCACAACGGCAGCAACCATGACCATCACCTCCTCCTGGCTGCGGTGGAGCGCCACGGTCTCGTCATTCCCGACTTCACTCTGGGCGACAGCATGGTTGCCATCAGAAGGAATCTCCCCAGCGGCCTGGAGAATGCCCAGTTGCCTGAGACGCTGGTGCCCCATTACTCGGGTGACATGGTGCGGGGTAGGCCCACAAAAAAACTCATGCACCACGGGGACGTCGATAGCGTGTTTTTGGCGGCTGTGGTGATGAGGTGGGACGTGAGAGGCTGGCGCGAGGCCCTGGGCAAGTACTGCACGAGCGTGCAGCGGTACTGGGACTCACTCGGGGACCAGTTCGAGAGGTGGTTCTCCCACAAGAAAGAACAATTTTCTCACGAGTTCGAAGTGGGGTCTTTGAGCGTTTCAGACACCTTCTAGTGCATCTGCTACCCGTGGCGGTAGCAGGCACGGGTCGTGGGCACATCGCCATTGAAAAGAAGAAAGCCGGACAAATACCCCTCACTGGCGACAGAGTCCCTCGCTATTGTTCCAACTGCTTCCGAACCTCGTCGTTCCGCGCCATGCCCCGCATCAGCATCCCCATCATCGCGTCCGCCCCCTGCCCCGCCTCCTCAAAAACCACCTCCAGCTCGTTTCCCCCGGGTGTCCCGAACGCCAACTTGCTGCGTGGCGCCACCATGTAAGACACGCCCGCCCTCAGCTCGACCCCTCCCAGGTACGTGCGAGAAGCCCTGCGTGCGGGCAGCGTGAGGCAGGTCCCTTGTTGCCCACCAAGCCATGCTGAAGGACGGGTGCATAGGGATACAAGTGCTCTTACCCGTTCAGTGCCTTCACGAAGACCCTGCCCTGCGCGTAGCGAATTTCCGCGTGCTCGTCGAACGTCTCGGGCCCCGTGATCCGAACGTCCGCCTTTTCGGCCCTCCCGACGGTGAGCTGGCCGGTGAGGGATATGGGCGGGCCCGATCCGGGACGAAGCTCCGCTGCGCCCTTCTCCGCGCGAGCTAGGACGGCTCGGCGCGACCCCCGGGCCATGCATGCCACCGAGAGGCGCGGCCGCTGGATGCACGCCATCTCGTGCAGGCAGGGGCGGCTACTGTCTCTGAGGAGTAGATCGATGCTCACAGAGACGGTGTGTGTGAGCCCATTCGGGAGAGGAGGTGCTGAGATCCTGGGAGGCCACGACCGTCGTCTGGCGTGTCATCAACACGCTGGGAAGCGGTGAAAGCCAGCCAGAACACACCGCCAGGGCAGTGACCGAGCCAGTTCCTGCATCAGCTAATCGGACGCGGTTCCTGCATCAGCTAATCGGACGCGGCGATCATCGGCCCCGTGCATCGCGACATTCGAGGAACGGCAGTGAGGCAAGTCACGCCGGCCATTCTGCCGCATTATGACGTGCGCAATCCTTTCCTGTTCATCATTGCAAGCCAGGGGATAGCGGACATGCGCTATGCGTTCGTCGGCGGACTGGTACAAGCCGATAAAGCCAATTTCGACTCGATGCGACGGCGATGGGATTTGGCCCGCGTTTTAAATGCTTTGTTTTGCCGGTAATGAGGACCCGGCGTCGCAGATGGGCTCGGGACGCTTTGTGCTCGCCAGCACAGCCACACTTGCTCTCCCTCGCTCGCGCCCCGGCTCTGCTTCCCACACAAAAGCATGAGTTGGTTGTAGATGGCTAGCTAGATGCTCTCTGCGTCACTTTTGCCAACTGCATGGCCCAGGCGCGCGCTGAGGTGCTCCCTCTGGTGCCCACCCGCGCAGCGGCCCATCCGGCGAGGCGGGAGGCGGGAAGCCATGGCACTTCGAGCCGCACGTCCAGTCATGATGCCGCGGTGAGGGCGCGGGGTGCCTGAGAGGCGAGACCGCGGCGCGTGGGCAACGCAGAGGGAGGCTCACACCTCGCACCCATGTTCATCCCAGGGCAGTCGTGGCGCCCCGGGCGATGTCCATCCGTCGGGGCCTGGTCGTGATGGCGGCAGGTGCGCGCGCTGTGCTAGGATGGCTTTCCATATCAGCGTTGGCCCAGGCACGGCGGTGGCAACTTCCCAGACCAACGCGAGCCATGCTTGCTCCCCCGCAGCGCCGACCACGACCAAGATGGCGAAGGAAGCGAAGCAGAAGATGGAGGTGAGGAAGCTGGTAGAGGGTAAACATGAACCCCGCCTTCTTATCTCCTCGATGACTGCTGAGCGCTGGCGGGCGACAATGGTGTTGGGTCCAGCTGGTAGCGTCCCGGAGGTTGCCCCTGAACCACGACCGCAGAAGTCCGTGAGCAAAGTGGCGGAGGACTTTGCGACGCTGCGTACGGGTCGCGCCGACCCCCGTATGCTGGACCGGATCGAGGTGGAGTATTACGGCGCCATGACTCCGTTGAACGGGGTGGCGGCCGTGTCGGTGGCGGACGCCACCACGCTGTCCATCCAGCCGTACGACCTGTCTGCCCTGGCGGCCATCGGTGGGTCCGCGTCGCCGAGGCTGCGGCCGTCCCGCGCCTGTGGCAGCCGCGCAACTGCCGGCCGCCCGCCATGTCTGCAGAGCGGGCCATCATGGCTTCGGACCTGGGCATCACGCCTCGCAACGACGGCAAGGTCATCCGCCTGTCCATCCCGCCCCTGACGGCCGAGCGCAGGACGGAGCTGGGCAAGCAGGCCGGCAAGGCGAGGGCCGCGGCTTGTGCCAAGCGCCGCCGAATGGTGCCGATTGCGGGAGCGGAATGCGCAACCGGTGTCTGGCTCGCAGTTCGGGGAGGAGGGCAAGGTGGCGCTCCGCAACATCCGCCGCGACATCCTCAAGCAGTTGGAGAAGGACGCCAAGTCCAAGGACAGCCCGATCTCGGAGGTGAGGGCCGGCGCAGCCTGCCGTGCGACGACACGCGCCGGCGATGGGCGGGACGCGGTCAGCGGGCATCCATCCGTGCGCCTGCAGGACGAGAAGAAGGCGATTGAGAAGGAAGTGCAGGGCGTGACGGACGAGATGGTCAAGAAGATCGACGAGTTGGTGTCTCAGAAGCAAAAAGAGCTGGCGAAGGTCTGAAGGGGGCCGCCAGGCTGTTGAAACTGACTGGGACGACACGCCCCTTGCTGGGCCGAATGAAAGACTGAGGTGCACTCTCCCTCTCTGCTAGGGCTCTCTCAGTTCATCGATGACGCATTGGGGAGTATTGTCCCTTTCTGAGCCCTCTCTGGGCCTGCGTCATTCCAGCGGGGGTAACTCAGCTAGGGGAGGGGCAACCACTTGGCATCTGCAACCCTCAGCGGCAAAAGAAGCATACACCGTCACGTAGCTAACGCAGCGGCCGTCCCGGCGGCGCCTGTAGCTGAGAGGGCGTGCATGTGGTGACATCCCAGATGCTCACGGAATCTTCTCCCTTGCCTGCGCGTCGGACTTTTCTCTTGTTTTGCAGCACCTATCTGCGCACTCTCGCCCTGGCCCCGCTTTCCTAGAGCACACGCCACTCTCTGCCTTCATCACGCCGACCCATGCGACGGACGCCCCGCGGAACGCCCTGCGCGCGCACGTCACGGCCGGCATGAAGCGTGTTCAGCCGAGCGGCGCCGGCGAGAGGGAAGATGCGACGCGCCGCGGGACCGCCCCCGCGCCTCCCCCCGGGCTGTCGACCCTGGGCTGGCAGTCGGAGGTGGACTCGGACAAGGAAATGGAGGCGACAGTCATCGGGAGTATGCAACCTCCGAGGCATGGGAACATCGCGGTGGCGGTGAAGGTGCGGCGTGGGTGCGCACTCCTCAATTTGGGGTTCTGTCGCTGAAGTGTGTTCTCCGACCCCGTCCATCGCTCGTCCCGCAGGAATGGCACCACGCCGCCGTCACTCTAGGCATGACGACCGCGGGCGCCCCTCCGGACGCGTTGGTCAAGGCCATGGAGCGAGGCCGCCAGCGCTCCCGGTCCCGCTCCAGAGCGGGGCGCTCTCGCGCGAGCGAGGCGCCGCCGGCTGTAGAGGCGGACGCTTCCGTTGCGGACGAGGGTACGGCGGAGCTGGAGCTCGGAGTGTTCAAGCTCCCGGAGGGCGAGGGCGGCATCAGTCCTGCGACCAAGCCGCCCGGGACCCCGCTTCCGCGACCCGGGTGGATCCACCGCGCCGTGGCGACCAGCACTCTCATCTCGCTCAAGGGCGTCAACTTCGAGCTGAACTCCAAGCTGAACTCCAAGCCGCGGATCTTCGTCTTCAAGATCGTCTCGTTCCCGTTCGTCTTCTTCGCTATATGGAACAGGTTCGTGGCCGGATCGGACCAGTGCACCCTGTCGCGGACCTGGCACGGCGCCGACGGCGTCTGCAAGAAGCACGGCGTCATCCTGACGCTGGCCCTCCTCCTCATCGTCCTGCTCATCCACGCCTACACGATTGCGATGGCCGCCTTTGCGGCGCTCAGGCACTGCCTGCGCGCCCTCCCGATCCTCACCGTGGCCGAGAACATCGTCTCCGCCCTTCTGCCCATCTCGTACGCCTGGGTGGGCGGCAGCATCTACCAGGTCCACCCCTCGTATGTCGTCACTCGGGGGATGTACATCTCCGTCCTCTACGGAGTCACGGCCTGCATCGGCATGCAGACGGGCGTCCGCGCCTCCTTTTGGTTCGAGGCTCTCCTCCTCGTAACCTGCAGCGTCATGCGAGGGGCCTCGACCGTGGCTCTGGTCCGTTCGATGGGGCCCGGCAGCACCTACGCGGCCTACTGGGGCAGCGAGTACTCGCCGCCCTCCGCGGGCGTCTGGATCGGGGCCGCGTCGTGCTTCGTCATCTTCCCGGCCACGTACACCGTGTGCGCGCTGCTGTGCCACGGCTCCTTTGCGTCCGCCGAGAAGCAGGTGACTAGGGCCGGGGCCAGCGCAGCGGCTGCCGCTGTCGTCAGTCCGCCGGGTCGGACGAGATGCGGTTGCGCGTGGCTGTGACTGCAGAACAAGGACCGGATCGGCCTTCACCGCATGCGCTGGGCCATCGCGCACCTGGCCGCGTGGTTCTTCTTTCTGGTCTTCGTGTGTCTCTTCTGCTACCTCATCGCGGTCGCGGGCGGGTCGGAAAAGGGATCGCTGCCGACGCCCGTCGTGTCCATCTTCAGCATCACCTTCGCTGCCATCTGCGCGTTCCTTGTGCGCATGTCCACCACCCTCGCCAACTGGTCTCAGGAGATGCTGCTGAACCAGGTGACTCGCGACATCCCACGATATCCCACGCACCTGCAGCCCTGCGCCGGTGCCTCGTCAGAAGAGCAGGCTCTGTGCCAAACGTTGCCCGCGCCGACCCGCCCCACAGGTGCTGCCAGGGCCGGACGTGGCTGACATCCTCGTCATGAAGACGGCCGCCCGCGCGGTGCTCCCCATGTCTGGACCGGAGCAGGCGCCCGGGGCCGGTACTCACGACGCGTCCGGCACGCAGAGCTCCGTGCCTTACGGCGCGCGTGCTCGGATAAAGGTAACGCCCACGCTGTCGTCTGCGGCAGCTGCTGACGCGGGGATGAGCAACCCAAGCACGACGCGTGGGCGCGGGCGGACCCCGCACCGCGAGTCCGCGGGGACGTCGACCGATGTGGCCCCCGAGAACAGCTCAGGGATGGTCCTGTGCCAGGTGTCCACGGTGACGCTCGTGGCAGTCGAGCTGCCCGGTCTTAAGGCGAGGCGCTGCGAGGCGCACCGGCGTGCGCCGCAATTGTGGACCAGCCGGCGGTGTGGGTCTCGAGTCTCTCTCGCCGACGGCCTGCGTACGTCCCCCCGTCTTCACAGAAGGTCGCGACCACGAGCCTGCCGGCTCTGGCGGTGCCGTCGCTGCTGCACCAGCTCCACGTCACCTGTGAGAATGCCGCAGCCTGCATGCCGGCGTCCTGCCCCATGCGCAAGGTCGTCGACTCTTGGGCGGCCCCCGGCACGGTGATCCTGGCGCTCGGACTCGTGCCGGGCACCGCCAGGACGCAGAGCCAGGCCACGGCGGCTGCGTCTGGGGCCGAGCAGAAGACCCCGAGGGAGCCGCCGGGCGTCGTGTCCGACGCCAGTGCTGCCATCAAGGTCGGGATGCGCATCGGAGCGGCGGTACCGACGCTCCCGGGGTGGCAGGTGGGCGCCGCGGCCGGGCATCTGTGCTGCATGGCCGCTTTGCGATGTTTATCGTGGCCTCACGCGTTACCGATCTTTCTTGCAAAGCAGGACCTCGCCGTGAAGGCCGGGTGCAAGGTGGCGGTGGTGACGGGCGAGGCGGTGGTGTCCGTGCTCGGCGTCAGCCAGCCGATGCTCTCGGTCACGGGCGCTGCGCTTGCCCAGGCCCGCTCGCTGCTGGACCGCACGGCCGTCGACTGGCTGAGCGCGGACGAGGCGACGCTGAGGGCGGCAGGCGAGGAGCACCGCGCCGCCTTCACTGCCACCGACACGTACGTCAAAGGCCAAGGCGTCGGGACCGTGGCCATCTTCATGCGACCATTGGCGCAGGCGGAGTGAGGACGGCGGGGGTCCAACAACAGCAGCGATTCCCTCTCTGTCCTCGAAGCACAGCAACAGCCGCTCTTCCCTGTTCTGTTCCCGAGTTTCCCGCTCGGCTTTCCCTTTTGCACCACGGACGCCCGCGTAGCTCCACGCACCCCACGCAAGCTCCTCGCGCCTCACACATGGCTCAGCTGCATGCGCCTTCCCTCTAGATGATGGATGATGATGCGCTGCACACCTTTTGGAGTTTCTTGCATGTAGCTAGGTCCGTCCCTGCGTACCTTTCCAGAGCAGCCAGCGTTTCCGCACGCGACGTAGCACCTTCCCTCTTCCAGCACGCGACCTGTGGCAGACCACGTGTGTTTCAGTGTTCCACGCGCGATGCCCAAAGCCTTTAACCTTCTCTCGCTTCAAGACAGAACCTGCCAGACCCTCAGGTTACAACGGCGGGGCGACAGCGCCTCAAGATGACAGGGCGCTTGAAAAGACAGTGTCAGGGAGCGGGCGTTTCTAGACCGAGCCTCTGCCAGCCTCTTCGACCATTCGCGCTCTCTTTCGTGTGGGCATCACCTGCCTGCGAACAGTGCCACGCAGAGACACCTACCACGTTTCTCACCATTCTTCTCTGCTTTGCTTCGCGAGAGCAATCCTGTCAAGCACCCGCAAACTTTTCAGCGGCTCTGTACTGTCTTGCGTGCGTCGCGGGACCGGGAGGCGCGTGCGCGCAGGCGTCGGGGTGGAACCAGCCCACACGTCGACATGTGAGGACGGAGTGGACCCGGGGTCGGCCCGGGCCTGAGCTGGGGACGTGTATTTGTGTTAATTGTGCATGTTGTGATCGGCCCGCGCCCTCACCAGGACCGCGCACGCCTGCGGCGACCTGCAGTCGTAGCCACCGTGTTGCGCAGGGACTGGACGACGGCCAGCGAGCGCGCTCGGCCAGGAATGACGTCCGGCGCCCTCCCCGAGCTGTTCGCTCGGCCAGGGACGCTTCAGGCACTGCGGCCCCCGACGAGGGAGGAGAAGCAGCTGCTGAGCAACATGGATAGCCCGGGGTTCCTCGAGGTACGTGCCGCGCGCTGACGTTCTTCCCTTCTGCGATGTGTTGCGCACGTCTGCTCGCCCTGCCATGCTCCCCTGGTCGTTCAAGGGCCGCCGTGGGCTCCGTGTGCAGGTCTACCCACGCTCGGGCGACAAGCGCCCCATCCTCATGGCCAAGCTCGAAGCGATGCTGATGGAAAAGATCCGGGTCGCGGAGAGGATGGTCTCGCCGGCGTACCTTGCGCAGGAGAAGCGGGGGACCAACCGGGCGATGGGGGCGGCCAACCTGCGGCTGGACGCCCACCGACAGGTCTTCGAGGCCTTCATTCAAGCTTTCACAACCTATCGGCCTCTCTTGCGACGGATCAAGGACGAGTACGAGCAAGTGCTGGACGACGGCCTGCGGTGAGATGCGGCTCCCTAGCCGTCCCCGCGACGGCGTCCTGGCCTGCGCGGCGTCCCGAATGTGCGTTGCGGGGGCATTTTATGACCATGCTGGTTGATTTGGATGCTGGCTGGCCACGCATTTGCTTGGGGCTCCTGTTGCTCCCAGGGCGTCCCATGAGAACATCGTGATGCGGGCAGAGCTGGCGGTGTCGGAGCAAAGGAAGCATCGGGCCGTGGAGGAGGCGCGGGCCGAGGCGGCCGCGAGCGCTGCGGCCCTGCGGGCGGAGCTCCACGCCCGCCTTATGGAGGCGGAGGAGAGGGCCAAGGTAGGCGCTCGGGCCGTGAGATGCGAGACAGAGCATCTCCTGTCCGCCGCTGGCGGTTGCGACGGCTGCCCGCGCTCCTGCCCTCGCAGAATGCAGAGTCGAGGGAAGGCGCGCCTGGAGCAGGAGCTCAACCAGATGCGGAAGACCATGCAGGCGACGCTGCAGGAGATGGCGGAGATGAAGCAAAAGTACGAGGACGTGATGAAGCTGATGCAGGAGGAGAGCTCCTTCTCCAAGGTTAGGAGCCTTGGAGGGTCGGTCGCGACATGCGAAGGCCCACGCCAGCTGAGATGTGCGACCGTGTCGCGGGCTGGGCAGCCCCCGCGTTTCCATCGCATGAGTGAGACGCCGCTGTGCCGTTCCGTTCATTCCGTTTGCTCCGTTTGCTCCCTCAGAACGGCGCGGAGAGCCTGGCCAACCTCAAGATGGGGGGCAAGACCGCGGCCGAGGCGGCCAAGAAGCTCAAGGACGACGTGTGATAGTCTGACGCTCGGTTGGTGCGGTCCACCGCTTTTCTGAATGCCTGGTACGATTTCCCAGAAATCCATGGCCTGCCAGATCGCGAGCGTCGCCTCCGCGCTTCCGCGAGCGCCTCGCGTCGGAGAGCGGGAGAGATTGAATCGCGTCACGACCGGTCCTCCCAACGGTTGCCGAAACGAGGCATACCGCGGCTCGTCTGGCTGGGCTTCGCGGCCCCGGCGCGGCTCATGCCCGGTGCCATGTACGTGAGAAGAGCGATGACGGAGGGGATGAAGGGCTCCGATTTCCTGCCCAGCCGCGAGCCCGGCAGGCTCCCGGGGACGGGGGTGCCGGCATTCCATCCAGAGGACGAGTTCGGCGGGGGGAGGGGCTTCGAGAAGACGTTTGAGGCGTCCTCCAGGCCGTTTGGGCTGTTGTCGCCTGAGGGAGGGTGAGAGGGAGCTCGGCGTGGCGCGGGAGGGCGGGACCCTCGCTGTGTCCATCGCGGTGCTGCGCCCTCCGCGCGGACGCGATCGAGCGTCGGAGGCGCCTCCCATGGGCCGCGCATGACAGCATGCCTTACGTGATCTATGTGCAGCGCCGTGGATGGCTAACGGCGACGATTTCGCGAGCTGTGCCGTCCCCGCAGGTCTGCGCTGCTCTCCAGCCTCCCTGGATACGCCGCGCTCGGGAACGCCGCGCTGGCAGTGGCCCTCGTGCTTCTGGCTCTGTCCAGCCTCTACGGGGCCGGGATGCACGCGGCGCTGCTCCTGGCCGTGCTGTGCGCTGGGGCTGCCGTGACGGGCGGGGCGTCAGCGGTGAGCGAGGGCCGGGCTCGCGCGCAAGGGTGCTTCCGCGGGCCGTGCACAGGAACTGCCTCGCACCGCAGGTGCTGCGACGCCCCAACACCAAGCTCCGGCTGGCGACGCTGGTCCTCATCGGGCTGGCGTGCGTGGCTGCCTTCAACTTCAAGACCGTCGTGGTGGTGCGTGGGCAGGGCGTTTAACGACGATGGCCCCGCTGCCTACCCGTCCCACATGGACTTGTTACCCGGCCGCTGCCTTGCCTTGCCCCATGCAATCCGTCGGCGCTCGCGCGGCTCGCAGGACGACCGCAACACGGCCTGTGCCTTCTCCGAGGCCTTCCTGCGACTGGGCAACGTCGAGCAGGTCGTCTGGGATGACCACAACAGCGAGCTCATCCACACGCTGTTCAACAGGCAGGGAGCCGCACCCCTAGCCGCCTGTGCTGCGACGCCGCTCGCAGGTCGAGATGGGGAGAGCCGCACCCTTGCCAATCCTTCCAGCCCCAACTCCGCAGGCTCAGCGAGGTCGACTCCATGCTGAACTCGGCGCACAACGTGGCCACCATGCACATCTTCTCCGACGAGCAGGAGGGCGTCCGCAAGATGAAGTCCGTGGATGCCTCCTACCTCAAGAGCCGGCTGGACGCCGTCCGGGAGCACGCGCACCAGACCTTGACCTATCTCGAGAACCTGCACCGCAACCACACTGCGGCGAGTGCCGGGAGCGGGGTTGACGCGACGCCCTCTGCGCATGACGTCGGTCCCGTCGTGCGGCGCTGGCGATGATCTGGTCACTGCATATGCCCCTGCCCTGCAGGCCATGGATGCCGGCGTGGCCTCGAAGGACATCCGGAGGAACGAGCGCGTGGTCCAGGCCATCGCCAGCCGCATGGACAACCGTTGAGGGGCTGAGCACACGCGCTCACGCTTCGCCACCGTCACCTGCACACCGTGTCGCGTTTGACCTCTTCCGCTGCCGCTCACTCGCACCTCACGAAACTCCCCCACTGCGCTCTTCCCAGTTCGCGAGGTCATCGACTGGATGAACAACCCCGAGACGAACGTCACGCCTGAAGACTACGAGCACGTCCTGGAGGTCCTCGTGGACCTGTCGGGGTTCCATCCGGACCATCTTCTCGAGGACAACACCGTCCTGCGCCTGGCGGACACTGACCTGATGCGAAAGCTCGAGCCCGGTGAGATGGCCAAAGGGGCTTGATGAGGCGGACCAGGTTGGGCGGGCGGCCACTGCGTGTGGGTCTTCGTGCGGGTGCTCATTATTGACGGCGCTCCTGCAGTGCGGAACTCGCGATGTCTTTTTGTGCAGAGCTGCACGAGGTGCCTCACGTCAAGGTGACCCTGGGGCGCTTCTCGAAAGATGACTACAAGTGGGAGCACGCGTTCGACAGGCAGAGGGAGGCCGCGGAGAAGCTGAACCGGGTGCGAAGCAGCGCTGGGGATGGCTGTTGAGGCTGGTGAATGAGAAGTGGTGTTTTGTGACTCGCTGGCCGTCTGTTGGTGTCAACGCCAGTGTGACCTGAAGTGCCCATTGTGCCTCTGCAGCATCAGGTGGCCAGGCTGCACAAGGCCAACTTTGAGTTCCAGAAGACCATGGAGGTGAGTCGACGCTTCTCATCTGCAGCTTGTGTGGGTTGGCCACACAGTGCGTCGCGCGCTGGCCGTGCCAGTCCTTGGCATGCTACGCCTTCCAGTCACACCCGGCACACGTCGGCGTTCGCAGAAGAAGATGGAGAAACTCCACGAGTCTTTCAAGATCGACAACCTCATCTCGCAGATGCCAAGCCACTGCGTGAATGAGAACAAGGCGAGCGGCCCCATGCTTCGCTCCGGTGCAGAGACCCACCCTGGGTGGAGCTGGGGGCCACGCTCGGCTGCCCTGTGTTTGCAATCTGTGGCGCTCTTCCACCGCAGACCATGTGGCTGTCCCAGCTCCTGGGGTGGGCGGCCATCCTGCTGCAAGGGGGCGCTGCATGGGCGATGGGCTCTGCCGTGGTGGATGACGTCAAGTCCGCGTGAGGGTATCCTTGGGCGTCGGGCCTGGCGAGCGCTGGCGAGCCAATTACTTGAATTGCTTTGTTCAGGCAGCTAGCTGACACGGTCGTACCGCAAGCAGAGCGGTGGGGACGTGGGAAGTGAGGCGGCAACTACGCGTCACTCAGCTCACGGTCCGTATGCCTCCGGAGGCGGGGGCAGCATTTCCGAACCCCGCATGTCGAGCATGATTGTGAGGGCAAAGTATGCGAGGCCCAGGGCAATGGAAACTGCGCCGGTCCAGATAGCTGCGGGCAGGAACGGTGGGGTCGTGTTGATGCACGCATGGGGCCATTCCAGGATGTCGCTGACGAGCTTGCCTGCGCCCCTCGCCACGCACCTGTGC
>OY253676.1:342052-429108 GCA_958009085.1 Protoeuglena noctilucae
CGTCGGCATCTCCAGGCCGTACTCGGACTTGGCAGCACGCTGCGGGGGTGCAATTCCGAGACGATGAGCGAGGCCTGGTGCGCAGGCCCGGCACTGGGAGGCTGGGGAGAGGGGCCGGCAGGCAGAGGAATGCTCACCCGACGCAGCGTCCTCCGCGAAGCCTGCCTGGGTCCGTTGGCGCCCCGGGTGCGCGGCGCCACCGCCCGCCCCGTCGGTGCGCACGCCTGCATGCTGCCCCTGCGTCGAGGGCGGAGTAAATGCGGCACTCCAGGGTGATATGGAATTTACAACGTCACGTCAACGCTGTCATGCCGTCACAAACGCATCAGAGCCGTGGCCGGCGCGCGGGGAGGGCAACCGGAGGTCGGCCTCCGTCATCCATCCTTGACTGCATCTTCCCCCTACCATTCCTCCGCCTACCACGCTCACCCTCCCGTGTCTCCCGGTGTCTGCCGGACGACCTGACGTGCGTGCGGCGAATGCAGGCGACGAAACGGAACTGTCGTTCATAGGGACACGCTCGACTGGATGCTTCTCGCTTGTGGGGAGAACTCCGTAAACCCTACCTGTGTCAGAACTGATGGTCTGCCTCCAACGCCGTACTTTCGGTTCCTTCCCGCCCATTTCGCCAAACCATCTACCGCTGCTGGCTTGGCGACGTGGAACCGGGTGAGCAGGTGTGGCGACGACGGGGCGGAGCCAAGAGGCCTCGGGACCGGCGATCCTGGCTGCTGCATCTTAGAAGACAAGCTGGGCGGCGTGCCCGTCGCGAGGACGGGCCCCTTGCGCGTGCTTTGTTGAAACGCTGACGTGCCGCGAGGACAGCGCAAGGCAGCTAGGAACATTGGGGGAGCCAAGCGACGCGGCTAGGCAGCGGCGGCGGGGGCGCCGGCGCGTGCGCGGGCCGCCTCGCGGTGCTGGGGGCGAGCGTGGCAGCGGCCGGGGGCCAGCTGGGCGCAGGGAAGGGGGCATGGCGTTCCTCAACAGCGTGATCGCGGAGTTCCGGGACCAACTCAACGCCATCACGGTCCAGTGAGTGGGGCGCCGCGCGCTGTGCACGCTGGGGGAGCTTCCGCTTCTGCATGGTGTAAATGCGATTTCTTTGCACTGGAGGCGCGAGTGCCTTTGCGTCCCACCCTGCCTTTGCGTCACAACGCATGTGTTTCCACTGCACAGCCTCTGCGTCGATCGGGCCGCAGGGTGCGTGACATCGAGCCCCTTTCTCTGGTGGCAAAGGACATGGTGCATTTCGCCCCAGACATCGCTGCCGCCGTCGAGCAGCACATCTTTGCTGTCAGGTGAGGAACGCCAGCGTTCCGGAACGGCCGTTTCCGCAGCCAGTTGGGACGATCCCGGAAGCGGGTGCCCTCGATATCTTGCCGCAGGGACCTCCCAGCGCAGCGGCTCGCCTGCCTGTACCTCATCGACAACATCTGCAAGCGCGTCGGGCAGCCATACAACGAGCTCTTCTCAAAGGTAATGGAGGGCCCTAGCCCAGAGTCTCCGCTCCGCCTTGACGGCACCCGCCCAAAGTGCATGCGACGTCTCTCCGCCCCAGAACCTGCCCGCGCTCTTCCAGCAAGCGTACCGCACTCTGCCGGGTCTTCGTCACAAGATGCGCAGCCTGCTCGACGTCTGGGGACGCATGCAGCTCTTCCCGGCGGGGGTGCTCCAACACACGACGGCGCTGGCAGACGCCGAGGACGCAGCCGACGCCGCCGCCGGAGCGCAGGCGAGGCGCACTTTGCTTAGAGTCAAAACGATCCTCCGAACACGGCCTGAGCATTGGGCGCTCCCCGACAGCACCTAACGAAACGCTGCGCATTCCGCCGTGTCCCGATACAGACTGCGTGGGTGGCTCCCGGGCCCCCGTCCTTCCCCCTGCCCCCGCCGCCGCCGCGAGATGCGCGCCATGCGAACGGTGCGATGCCGCCCGCCTCGACCCCCCACATGGTTCCAACGGTTCCCTTAGAACCGCCCCCGCCCGCCCGGCCCCTCTCGCCGCGTGTCGGGTCCCTGCCGCCCCCTCCCGCCAGCGACCTCGACCCCCCACCCCCGGCTGTCCTGGGCGCCACAGGGGCCGGCCCCAGCTCTGCGTGGTGAGCCGTGCAGCATGTTCATTGCAGACACTGGTCGCCTTAGGTGTTGCGCTGTCCGTGCGACTTCGACGCCGTTTCCTGCCGCGCAGGTCCGAAAGGCAAGGCAGCCATGGACTGGCGGGGTCGCGGGCATCGCCAGCTGCGATGGGCAGCGGCCACGACGTCTGGGGCCCGCCGGGGACCAGGCCAGGCGCATGGGAGCAGCCAGGTATGGAGGGGTGGGGTGGCAAGCGGCCAACGGAATGGGACAGCGGGGAGGGCCCTCCCGACCCGAAACGTGCGCGGGTTGCGGAAGACGAGACGCGCGTGGCGGTGACCGACAGCCTCTTGCGCGAGCTGCTGTCAGGTGCGTGCGCCGCCGGAGCCCACCCGACGCTCGCCAGTGCATGGCGCCGACACGCAGTGACCATGCCTCGCGCGTTTCCCGCAGCGGGCGTCATCGTGCCCGACGACAGTGCCCCTGCCGCGGCCGGCGCCGGTGCGGCTGAGGACGCAGAGCCTGGGTGGATGCCCACCGATGAGGACGTGCAGCTCAGCGCGGCCAAGCTGCGGTCCGACCCCAGCGCAGCGCTGCGCAGGCTCAAGTCGGAAAGCCAACGGACGCGTCAGACCATGCTAGACATCATCGGTGAGCTCTAGTGGCGACCAGGTTGCCGCAGGGTGCGACTCGGTAGCGTCCGACACCCAGCAGTCCTGATCGCGCTCCCCGGCTCCGTTCGCAGTGGCCCGCCGCCGCGTTCAGGAGCAGCACCGGAAGTGGTACCCATCGGAGGCGCAGTGGCTGGAGGCCGTGGTCGACGCGCCGCCTGGGGGCGGGGCCGAGGATGATTCGGGGGCGCAGGCGTTGCCCGACCCGCAACAGTTCAAAGTCCCGCGAGACGAGTCGCAGACGACGTGCGCCGTGTCGGGAGAGCCCTTGGAGGCACAGTGGGACGAGGGCCTGCAGGGGTGGGTGTACGTGGGTGCACGGCGGCTGTGCGGGGATGAGGCGGCCTTGTACGGGGTGCCGGATGGAGCCATCGCCAAGGTCTCGTGTCTCAGGTGCGAGTCCCTGCTGCGATGGTCGATCAGAAGAGCTCCTGACAGCGACTGGCGCTTGGTCTGGTGGCGATACGACAGCCATGGCGTAACGCTCCGGTGTTTTGTGTGCAGGAACGATGGCCTGCCAGACCTCGGCCTGGCGACCGTGGAGTCCTCACGGGGCCCTCCCAGCTCCGCAGTCACCGCACCGTCGACAGATGCGCAGGGAGGAGAGCAGGGTGCTGGAGATGGCGCGGGGGCGGCAGAGGCGGAGCCGGAAGCCGCTGGCATTGCTGATCAAGTTACTGGTTTCGATGATGTCGACGTATAATGAAGTTGTTTGCTGTGTCAGGCGGCCTGGTGCTTGAAACTTGGACATTGAAGAGCCGTCTACACAGCTCTGCACAGCTTGCTCGGCGAAGCTGACCTTGGCCAGCCTCTGATGTGTGACAGGCACAGGTTGGGAAAAGGACAAGATTGCGATGAGAGTAGCTGGTCTTCGACCCGGCCAATGATTGTGCGGACAAGAGCTGTGCTGAGTGATGGGGGTGAAGGGGCTGACCACCTGGGTGCGTGGCGCGACGGTGGAACGGTGGCGGGCTAGCACTTGGGGCGCCTCGCCTGCCGCGCGAGAACGCAACGGTGGAACGGTGGCGGGCTAGCACTTGGGGCGCCGCGCCTGCCGCGCGGGAAGGGTCCGGACATCGATGTACCTGACGATCCCGTTTGCGTGAGACATCCTGCGCCTGTGACCAATCGCTCGGCCGCGCCGCGCAGGTGGGCCAGCACTACCAAGACTGCGTCGTCGACGCCACGCACGCCTCCTTCGACCATGTGTTCGTGGACATGCCGTGCGTCTTGCACGAGACGATGCGCGCGGCATCATCATCGGACATGTTCGCCAAGCTCGTCTTTCAGCGCCTGGACGAGGCCCTGACCGTGACGCCGCCGCGCAAGAGCTTGTTCCTCGCGCTCGACGGTCCTGCACCGCTCGCGAAGCTTTTGACGCAACGCGTCAGGCGTCATAAAGAGTACAGCGTCGTGGAATCGTCAGGCGTGGACCTAGGTGCGCCCCAGGGCCCGCGTGCCGTCCTCTGTTGCGCCTCCGTCCGCCACGCCGGCCGCCGATTGCCCCGCCAGCTGATATCCGCAGAGGACAGCACGGACTCCGAAAGCGCGGATGACGAGGACTACCTGGAAAGCGTCGCCGGGGTGGAGGAGGAGGCGACTGGGGGTGTGGCGTCCAAGAGCGGAGGGCAGGAGGCGGGCCCGGGGCTTTCCGAGCCAGACGCCGCGGAGCTGGCGCGCCGGGCTCCGCCTCCGTCGTTCCCCGATTCGTGGTGGACCGACCCAAAGGAGAAGCGGATGCGCTCCGTGGCGCTCACGCCCGGCACGCCCTTCATGCTATGGGTCGACCACCTGCTTGAGTACTGGGTCTATCAGCGACTCTCCAACGCCAGGTGCGTGGTGCAGGTGTCGATGCGGGTGCTGGTGTGAGTCTTGGAAGCGATGGGGGGCTTACTGTGATGGGAGAGCACTTGGCAGCCATCCTGTGCCATCCTGCGCCATCCTTAACCCCTCAAGCGTCGCCTGCGTGCCCAGGTGGTCAAATATCCTAATCGAGCTCTCACCGTCGAGACACGCCGGCGAGGGCGAGCTGAAGCTGTTCCACCGGTGCGGCACAGCAGCGCTCCTCAGCCATGCCCCACCGCACTGCCCGCGCTAGCTGCACCCCCACACTCCCCCCGCCCACTCTGCGCCGCAGCATGCACTTTCCCATAACGTGCTCCACGATCTCGACCGGAGGCCCGCTCGAACAGGAGGGCGTGAGCCCCGCATCCAAGACCCTGCTCCGCAAGCCACAGCACCCCTCGGCGCCTTACACTCCGAAGTCCGCGCGCCTGTTTGGCGGTCGGTACCGGTCGCAGGAGACCGTGCTTGTGCTGGGGGCAGACACGGACATGCTGATGATGGCCCTCATCTCCCGCGTCCCAAACATCTTCATTCGCTCCACGTCGCGCATGTGAGGCGAAGCGCCGGGCTCACGAGCCGCCCCCTGCCCGCCCCTCCTGGGCCGCTGCGCCAGTTGCTCACCGCAGCAACGCCCGTCGCCACGCAGGCCCGCCCTGAACATCCAGCCTCGCAACAAGAAGTCGATCATCACACTGCGGGAGCACGACCCTCGGACCTTCGCCATGCGCGTCGATCCCAAGTGAGGCGGTCGCAGATGAACGGACGCGGATTCGGATCCACTCGCCGTCGATGCCTTTGCGGGCTGCGCTGCTTGCCGCCCATCGCTGCCCATCGCCCGCCCATGGCCTCCCCGCCCCAGGGCAGTGCTGCGCCGCGGTCCCCGCTTGACGGCCGTCTCCGTGGACCGCCTCCGCGCGCTGCTCCTCGACTCTCCCGTCTGGGCCCACATCCAGCCGCTGACCCAGAGGGCCCTGCCTGTCGCCCGCCTCGACCAGCGCGACCCCACCACCAGCACCACCACCGCCACCACCACCGCCGCCACCTCAGTTTCACCAAAAGCTGGCACTTTACGGGGCCCATCTGCGAGGCCCGTTAGGGTGACGTCATCCTTGCGGGAGCCGTTAGGTGTCACGATGGACGCCAAGCGCCTGGGGTCCGCGGCGGTGTCGGCATTGGAAGCGGCGGCGATGGACCTGGCCGTGATGCAGGTCATGGCGTGCGGGAACGACTATTTGGACAAAGTCGGAGGGGCGCGGCTCGACCCCGGCAACGGTGAGTGGCTCATTCCACGCAGTGCCAAGTGGGGTGGCGGCCGTTGATTGTTACCTGCACGCCGACTGCTGCCGCCTCTCCCGGTGCTTCCTGGCCCTCCCCGGGAGTGCCGGCGCGGACCTGGCCATACCAACGCTGCCCTTTCGCATGTCCTGCCCGCAGTAATGGGCTACGACTGCAGGGGCGTCCTGGAGGCCTACGCCCTGGTGTTGGGGTCCCCGGGCATGCAGGGCCGCAGCATTGTGCTCAGCGTCGCGGGTCGCATCTGGCTCGACCTCGAGGTGACTGCCGCTGTGCCTGACTCAGCGCAGTCACGGCGTCTACATCAGGGTGCGCATAGGGTGATGACACGCTTGTTGAGCTTTGCGCCGGCACGCATGCGGCCCCGTCGTTGCACCTCCCAGGTCCTGCGCCGTGTGTTGCTGGTGTCGCTGCACCCCACCGTCATTGCCAAGACCACCGTCGGATGGGAGTACAACCGTGGCATCTTCCCGTTCATCTTCCCCGAGCCTGAGACGGTCGTCTACCTCTTCGGCCTTCAATGGACCATCGACATGTACCGCTTCAACAGGTGACGCATTCCAACCCTCTAAACACTTCTCAACCCATCGGGGGACCCGCAGCCCGTCCCGCGATCGTGCCACGAGTCACCCGCGCAGGGTGCTGGACGTGGGGTATAGCCACCCCAACCACGCGGGGTTCATCGGCAACTTCATTTCGGACCTGACGCTCATGGTGGCCGCACAGAGGGACGAGAGGGGCGTTGCGAACGATGAGGCGGCGGATGAGGGGATCGAGGCATTGCGGGCGGGGGGCGGGGCCGGGGCTGGGACCGAGGAGGCGGAGGGGCTTTACTTTCGTTTGAGAGACGTGGATCAGGCTGGGCTGGCGAGGGGCCGCGAGCTGCTGCAGCGATGGCGGGACATGAGCCGAGGGGTGGGCGACCCGAAGGACGAGCACACGAAGCCTCTCAAGCCCCACGCGTGTGCGATGGGTGAGAACCATAGCAGAGTGGGGTTGTGGCACAGAATGTTTGGGGCGGTGAGCGAGCGTGGCGCAGAGCGAGCGTGGCGCAGAGCACTTGGTGGCAGAGATCGACCATAGAATGGTGTGCTACCCGTCATACCGTGACCATCAGTGCCCTGTGCCCTTGCAGCGCTCCTCCCACTGGCGGCCCTGCCTGTGGCACCCCCGCCGCTGATGCCGCTAATGACTCCGGGGTCGCCTCTGTGGGACATCTACGCTCAGTGCGATGTCTGCGATGATCTCCGATCCCGAGATCGCACAGGGAACCAGCTCAGCGCGCGTGTCAAGGTGCGGCATGCGATGGTTGTGGTATGGCGTGGACGCGCCACGCCCAATCCATGCCAAAGCCGTCCCACGCCGACTTCCTCGTTCTCTCAGACCTTGTTCGGGGCGATCGAGACGGCCCTCGCGTCCTACCCGCGGGGCCAGGCAGGGGGTGCTTGGTGGTGCGAAGGTGCGTGCTGCCCGCGACGCTGGGACACACTGCCTGCCGCCTCAGCCTGCCTCGCCACGTGGCCTCTGTGCGTGCGGCGACGCTTGAGATGGCTCCCGTTGTCCGATCCCTATCTCTGCTTCCGTCTCCGCTGCCTGCAGCCGGCGTGACCGCGGCAGTGAAGGACTTGTGCGTGCTGACGGAGCGGATGCCACCGGACGAGCCAGCCGGGGCGCGTGCCGATCTGTGGCCCGAGCTGGCGCAGGGCCAGCGCTCCGTCAGTAAAGTCGCGGAGATGGGCCGCATCTTGTCCCAGTACCTGGACCTCTTTGAGCCGCCAACGAGGCCCCATGGGGCACCACAGGCCGGCGAGGAGGACAACGACCCAGCGGCGACGGTGCCAGAGTCTGCGCAGCGGTCCTCGCCTCGTCTGTGTGAGTCCGAGCAGCAACACCCGAGCACCTCGGGGGATGCACCGGGTGCAACCAGGGACGCAGCCGTCCGTTTGGTGGTTGCGCTGGCGGCCGTGGCGGGACAGGCCGGGCTCGCCATGTCCGCCTCGCCCCCCGCCGGGGTGGGTAGGTCGTACCTGGCCCCTTTCGCTCGCAAGCTAAGCGGGGAGGTCTCGGGTCCCGGGGAGGGCGAGTGGGACGCGCGGGGCGCTTGGGCGGCGGTGGTGGCGGAGGCGGTGGAAGCCAGCAAGGATGCTTGGGACCTGTGGCGGGTGGTCGCGGCCGTGATATGGTCTGGGAGAGTCGCCCTGCGGACGTATCTGGGGAAAGTCCAGTGAGTGCGGTGGGGCAGCCGCGGGCTGTGCTATGGGCCACGCGCTCATGTGGCCGGCTTTCGTCGTGCTGCGACCTGGCTCGGGTCATCCTCGGCCGCTGCCCGGTCTCCGCAGTTACCTTTCCATCGACCACAAAATCGGCGCTCACCCCTACCAGCCCTTCCCCACGGAGCGGCTACGCCAGGTGGTGGACGCGGTTCCGCCAGAGGCATATCCGCCCGAACTCCGCCCGCTCTGCTACCTGGAGCCTTCCCACGTGTACAAGGCGAGGGATCGCGAGGTCCACGTCCTTGCCCCGCAGCGCATCCCGCGCCGCGCTTGACGTGGCCCTGTGCGCCGCCCGCGCCCGCAGAGGGGCCCGGTGGTGCTGCCCAGCGGCGCGCAGGTAGCGGGGTTGGCGGGCACTAGCGGCCGCACGGAGGCGCTTCCCGGGCCCCCGACCCCGTCGTGGGCGGCGCTCCCATCTGCGGCTACCAAGGTGTCCAAGGTCTGCATCTCTTACGCCGAGTTCACCCGATCGGTATTTCCCAAGGTGAGTGCCGCAGCTCTTCGCTTCTGGGAGTCCGCAGCGTTTGCGACGATGACTTGACATGCGTCGTAGACCTGCTGTGTGCGTGGGGACGCCAGCCGGGGGACGTGCTCGCAGGGGACGGACGAGCCGTTCTACGGGAGGGTCAGGCGGGGGGCGCAGTCCGTGCGGGAGGCTGTCAAGGGCACTGGGCAGATGCGCAGGGGGCGGGGGTCCTCGCGGTCTCCGTCAGGGAGGGGTGAAGCCGGGGATGGCGAGGAGTCGGGCGCTGAGGCAGGCGAGAGACCCGGCAAGCAGGCTGGGGGCGCGCCGGGTGACGCGAGCGGGGGTGGCGGGAAGCGAAGGGCGGGGGCGACGGGGGAGCAAGCGTGGGCTGTGGGGCGCGGGCCAGCCCGCAGTGCTGCGTCCAGGAGGGGCGGGGACGTGGCCGGGGCCGCCCTTGGTGGGCGGACGAGGCTGGGGAGCGCAAGCTTATCCCAGGCCAGCAGGCGCGTGTCCGGCGTCGCATCGTTGGGGGCTCGGCCTCGTCGCGGGGTGCAGGCGGCGCGCCCGCTCAGGTCCGGCGGGGGAAGCATGCCGTTGATGCTGAAGTGACGTGATTGAATCGACGCGCGTGCCACAACCACCCATTCGCCGATGTCAGATGGAAAGCCCTTCGCCAGGGGGCGGGCGTTGCAACGAATTCCGCCAAGCCGCCGTCGTGGGACTGCAACTCTGCGTTTCGTAGCTCTGAAACAACGCATCGCTGACGACACCCAGCCCAGCACGCTCGAGCCTGCGGACAGCAAGAAAGAAAGCGTTGGCTTCGCGGCCCTGGCAGCCGAGCCGAGCCGGCCATGGGGCGGTGGGCCCCCCGACAGCTTCCGGTTGACAACCCTGAACGTGTTGCGCGGGTCCACGATGTGAAGTGGCGCACTATCGGGGTGAGCGGCCACGCTCCTTGTTGCCCCCGTCACGCTAGGGCCTATCCATGAGATCTTCGCCCGTAGATTTGTCTAAGTTTGTTGTCGTTGTCACCTGCGGCAAGGTCGGGGCCGGAATCGGTCGACTGTCGCCGGCTCGACTACATGCTCTCGCCTGATCGTGGGCGTGCCGTCCCTGTGCTGCCTGGTTGGCAATGCTTGCGTCCCCCGCGTTCATTCGTGCGTCAGAGTCTCCGGAAACGCGATGTGCCGGCTGCCAGCCGAGGCAGCGCAAAGGGCGCCTTGTCTTCGGCGTGGCAGGGCTGCCAGCGGGCGCCTGGTCCCGTAAAAGGCCGGGCGCGCCCCTTTTCCGCCAATCACAGCTGTCATACTTCTCTGCTAACAAGCTACGGCTGCCCTGCCCCTCGCAGCTGGACTTGCAGGGGCTCGAGGCCCAGATGGCGGAGAGGCGCACGCGCGACGAGCAGGCGGCGCAGGCGGACAGAGAGGCGGCGGCGCAGGCCATCGCATGGGATCAAGAGCTGATGCGCCTGCAGGCGGAGGCACACCGGGCCCGGCGGGACTACAACAAGGCCGTGGTGCGTGGTGGGGGCATTTGGCGTGGCAAGATTGCGCTGCCACGGGCGGCCACGAACGCGAGTCTCGTCTGGCGTATCCGCAGGGAGACTTCCGCAAGACGCAGACGCTGGCGGGGACGCGGGAGTTCGACCTCAACGACCCCGACGCACTGAAGAAGGACCGGCCGGCGCGGGAGGGCGACGACGACCCGCGACTGGGCCCCGCGTCGCTGCAGAAGTTCGACGGCGAGGACCTGCAGCGCCAGGCACGCGAGGAGACGCTTCGGCAGGAGCTGCTGGACACGTGGCACGCGCAGCGGGCGGACCTGGAGGCGCGGGCACGGGCGGCGCGCGAGACGGGTGCGTCCCGCGCATCGACAGGGACGCAAGGACGCCGCGTCCCAACCTGAGGTGGCCTCACGACCGCTCCCGACGCTGCTTCCGGCCGCAGATGAGGACTACGCCAACGTGATGTCGGCACAGGCGGCTGCGCTGGGGCAGCTGGTGCGTGACGCCGAAGAGGCGCGCCGGGCCATGAACAGCGAGGTGCTCCGGCGCAACCTCGAGATGGCGGCGGAGCAGCGGGACCGCCAGTCGCACGAGCAGGCCATGGAGCAGATGACCAACGAGGCAGAGATCGACTACCACCGCAACGTGAGGGGCGCTGCGTTTGGAGGCACGCTGCTGGCCGGCGCGGACCCCGGAGTGGGGCTGAGGGGCTCTTGTCGCGGTCCCTGCAGGACCCCTGGCTGAATGAGCACCCTGGGACGACGGTGAACCCGGCGGGGACGCTGCGCAAGGACAACTACAAGGGCATGTCGCCCGAGGAGCTGCGGGCGATCCAGGAGGTGCGCGAGGTGCAAGTGCGGGCGGCGGAGGCGCGGCGGGCGGCTGCGGCGGCGGACGAGCTCGAGTACGCACGGCAGATGGTGGCTGTCAAGCGTGCGATGGACGACATGGAGCGGCGGCGTCGGGAGTTCATGGCCACGCAGAACCGCAGCATGGCCGAGTTCCAGCGCACCCAGGCCGCGGACGCGGCCGAGCGGACGAAGACGCTCAACGAGACGTACAGCAACCGCGTCACGCCCGACTACTTCCAGCAGTTCGGCCGCAGCCACCGCTGACGTGGTCGCGCATGCCCTCACTGCGGGGGGTGGTTGTGAATGGCCCATGGAGCGGGCGTGACACATCTGTTGAAGTCTCTCTTGGCAAACTTCCGCATCCTCACTCCGACTGTGCACGCTGCAGCACATCTGACACAGTAACTACCCTGGGTCTTAAGCCGATCATCGGGAAAACCCGGCGATTTGACGTCACTCGGATCAGAAGGATCGCGGGAATCACTGGATTCACCCCAGTGATCCCCGGGAATCGCCGGGATCATCCCCGTGATCCCGGCGATCCCCGCCACTGCCGCAGTGATCCCAGCGATCCCGGGCCGCGGCCCTGACGCGCGTGCGCGCCCCCGCGTTTGCTCAGGGGGCTCGAGAGGAGGCGGAGAGACCGCACATTTGCTAGTTGGTGCTAATGACTGCCTCGGAGGCCCCTCTCGCGTCCTAAAGCTTGCTCCAGCATGCAGACGGGGGCCGTCGACGCATCCGGGGTCCGCTTCCCCTGCGCCGCCGCTGTTCAACGTGAGATGTCCATATCTATGCGATGAGCGGGAGCTCGCGGGCTCGCCGGGCCCCCGGGGGCGCCGGGGAGGTCCCCGTGCTCGACCAGGCCTACCGCCGCCGCGGCCGCGATCGGGCACGCAGCGCTTGGCCTATGGATTGAGGTGACCTAAATCTCGCTAGCTGCGGCGCCTTTGCCGGCTACGCCGCACGGAGGTGGCTGCTGCATGGGAGGTGAGCCGTCCCCGCCGTCATGGCGCTGCGGATGGGGGCGCGGGGCTGGCTTCGGAGAATTATCTCGATACAGATGACATCGCCGGCGTCGGGGACCTGGCACCGCGAGCATCGGGGAGCTCCTGGGGTCACCTACTCCTCGCCGCCGCTGGCGTGGTGCTCCCAGACCTGCTGCACGTGGCCGCAGTGGAGAAGCTTCCCAGCAACTTTCACGGCGTGAAGCTGCCGCCGAAGGTTGCGGAGGGGCACGCACTTCAGAGCCTCGCCCTCCGCAGGCTCCAGGAGCGACAGCTGGGGAGGCTGCAGCGCTCCCAGGTTGGTGTAGAACGACAAGCACTGGTTGGACAGGTACCTCAGGTCGCATGGGGCCCTGTGCACCGGGGCCACCAGGGCGCAGAGGAAGGTCCCGGCACCGGAGCTGGTCTTCGCCTCAACCCCGCACACGACCCTGCCCGTCTGCAGCGTGCCCCTGTCCGGGAGGTACTCGACGAAGGACAGGGTCTCGTCGGTGGCGACGATCCTGGCCCGGTCCCCGCTGGCCGTCCCGATCTCGACCGTGGAGGTCAGCGCGACCTCGCCCAAGACGTGGCAGGGAAGCCCCGCGCCCTTGAGGGCGTTCAGGAGGTCTGCCTTAGAAACGAAGTCTTCCGCGCGTCCCTCGCTGCACAGGTCGTTCTTCTTCAGGACGGTCTTCACGCCCTTCACTTGGTCCTCGGGCTGGGACGGGACCGGCTGCTCCGCCCTCGCCCGGCTCTTGATGACGGAGGCCGCCCTCTGAGAGATGACGCTGGTGCTCGCCTGCGACAGGGCTCGGGGGTCAGTCCAGCGCGGCTCAGCATGGCACGCGGGTCGAGCGCCGTGCGACCGCATCGAGACGTGTGAGTCGCAAGAAACGCGTCCTGCGTGGGCTTCCCCGCGTCGCCTACGCTGGGCGGCGCTTCTTGCCTGTACCTGCACGTCGCCCTTGCCGTTCGTGCGCGCGTTGGCAATGGGCTTGTGCATGCGCTCGGCGTCGTTCATGCTGCCCAACATGATGGAGCCGTTCCTCGCCACCACTGCAGGGAAATGCGAAAGCGCGTGGCACTTCTGGCTGTTCTCGATCTTGCTGAAGAGGGGCTTCTCCGTGCGGACGATTTCGTGGCCACGCAGCAGCGTCTTGAGCACGACCTGCGGCGACACGGCAGCGACAAGGCTTCCAGAGTGAGTAAGGGGCAGCGAACGATGGGGCTGGTGTTGGAGAAGGCCTCACGTGGAGGACCTTATTCAGCTGCGCGTCCGCCGCCTGCGCCCCTGCGATGGTGGCGCTCTCCAGGGACCATTCGGCATAGAGCTGAAGGCATGCCAGGGCTACGGCCACGAGCCCAACCCTCTCGTCGTGCACGTCTTTGCTGCCCGTAGGCTCTGCAAGGGATGTGGTGGTGGGGAAACACTCCCGGGGTTCCCCGGCCCGCATCGCGATACCCGCAGCTCCTCCCGATGCCCTCGCAGCGCTGACTGTCGGCCTCGCCTCGAGAGAAGAGCTCGACGAGGGCGAAAGGCAGAGCTTGGATCAAGAACCTCGCCTCGTACGCCTTTATCTTCCCAAACGGGTCCACGAGGCTCAGCACGATCTGGAAGGTCTCGCCCCACGGACGGGCGTGGATCCATGCCGGGGCCTGCGCTCCACCCACACGACGATGGACATGCCAGGTGAATACCGAGCAGCTGCGGCGCCACTGCAGGCAACGCACGCCATTGCCTGACCTGCAGCTCACCTTGGCATCCGCAATGATCGATGCGAACGCAGCCAAGAGGGCGTTTGCCTTTGTCGCAGACTCTCCCGCTGCCGCGTTGTTGTAGAGGACGGTCAGTATGCAGAAGGGAACAGTCTTGCCCAACATTCCCAGTTCCACGGTGTGCATGGGGTCAGGTGCTTGGCCCTGATACAAGTCCGACCCGAACTCGTCCCAGTACGACAGGGCAGGAACCACAGGATGAATTTTGCTCTCCCTGGCTTGTTCGTTGGCCCTGGCCGTCCCCACGTCCCTCCTCAAGCGCAGGATGTGCTGCACCTGGAGGCGATGCAGCGCGACGGTGCGAGGCGTGCGGCAGTCATCCTGGAGGCACAGCGGGCACGACCTGACGGCCAGCGTGGACGAGTTGGCCATCATGTCGTTCAGCTGCGCCGCCAAGACGGGAAAGACGATGACTCTCCCGACGTCGGGGAGGGTCATCCACACCCCACCGGACCTCGCCACGCCAATCAGCTGCCGGTCCACGGCAGCCAGCCGCCGCTGGATGGCCTCTCTGTTGTTCAGGTCTGCCTGTGACCCCGGAGTGATCCCGGACACCTGCGGGGGCCTCGAGCGACAACTCATACACGCGGCGTGGTGGTGGACGTGTGGGCTGCAACGCCGGCAATCCTCCTCTCGCCTTCATGGACTCGACGGTGGCCACGGTTCGCGGCGTCCCTGTCCTCACGGCCTTGCAAGGCGACAGGAGGTGCATGTGGATGGGCGTCGTCGATGCGCCCTTGGTCATCTCCACCCCGTTGATGCTGTACGCGACGGGCACGAGGAGCAGCCGGGCGTGCAGCTCGGGGCGGACTTTGCCAGCGACAGCCTCGGCTATGTCGCTATACCCCTTCGCCCGGGAGAAGGTGAGCTTCTCGTGGATGCTGGGATGCGTCTCATGTGGTCTCGCCCGCGCCTGGCGTGACCGTTCCCGTGCCTCGCTGAAGTCTCGCATCAACTTAACGAGCGTCTTGGGCTTGATCTGCTCCGCGTGCACCAGCATGTCCCTCAGCACCGTTATCGTTTGGTAGATGATGGTTGTGCTGCCCTCCTCTTGCAAAACCTGCAGGCCGTGCGTGCACTGGTTGGCGTCAGCCCCCTCGGCCGCGTCCGAGGCCCTCGACACAAGCGGCACCGCGGCGTGACGCACCTCGTACTGGCCATGGATGCTGTTGAGTGAGGTGTGGAACGTGCGGTGGGAGCGCCCGAGGTCGAGAAGGTCGTCGCGGATGTCGGGGCGCAGCTTCACGAAGCAATCGAAATGCGCTGCCGTCAGCGATGCCATGAACTGCGCCCCTGCTTCAAGTTGGCTCAGGTACTCATCGTCACTGTCCCTGCTCCTGGCCCGCCATGCCTCCAGGTCCTCCGGCAGCTTCAGCGGTTCGTACTCCCCGGGCGCAGGAAGGTAGGAGACTCCAGGAGCGTCCTCTTGGGGCGCATCATGCGCTCCGGCGCTCTCGGGCGGTTCACCCCTCTCCGAGTCAATGTCCACGTCCATGTCCACGTCCGTGTCGGCGTAGTGGAGCCACGCGAGTCCTACATCTTCGCTCTCGCCATCACTGCCCGCAGCAACGTCCGCCGTCCCGTCTTCCTCCCGCAGTTCTTGGTCTGGTCCCGCGCTGGCGCTGTCGCGTGCCAGCCCGTCCGAGCCTCGCAGAGACGGAGAGACATAGTGTTCGTGTGGGGCGGCGGGGCGGGGTGCTTCCTGGCGGCTCTCCTCGCCATATCTCCAGCCCCACAGCGCAGGGCATCTTTGCTGATGCCGGGCGAGCTTGGCCGGGGTATCGAATTGCGTTCCACACGCGTCGCATTCGAGCATGGTGAGCTGCAGCGCAGGTTGCGATGCAGGGTTCAAGGCGGGCATGGTGAGGGCGTGGAAGCGGAGGTGAGGAAAGTCCAGCGCGCGCTCTGTGGGTCAGGCAGGCTCAGGGGTCGTCAGTCCTCCAGGCAAGCGGGGGTGGATTGCAGGGCTGCAGCGACAGCACCGCGCACAGGCGAGGCTCGGCGCTGCTGGTGCGAACAGCGCTGGATCATCGTCCCTCTCTAGGGTGAGAGTGCAGCCTGCTGCTGAGCCATCTGCGAGGTGTGCTGACGTGGCTGGGGAGGGGAGGGGCCAGCTCCCGTGAGGTGAGATGCAGCATACGCATGACTAGATCAGGTCGGACATTGTCGCTGTCCCCGAGGTGCGCGGTTGGTCTGCTGCGCTACCGGTGGGGTCTGGGACACGGTCAGGTGTGCAAGGGGGGGTTGGTTGGCTGGGAGGGACGAAGGGCTGGTCCGCCAGCGTGGTATCTCTGTACTTGCTAACTGTACCTGGCACCGTGCCTGCACTCTCTCACCCCGAGACTGACTCTAACTTCGCCTAACAAGCACGCAGGCGCATGTGCCACCTCGTCCCAAGTTCCGGCGCTGGTCGGGTGCTGGCCGGGCCCGCCATGGCTCGTCCGCCGACCCATGCCCCTTGTCTGTCGTCTGGCGTCCGCGGCGCCCCGCAGCGGTGGTCATCGACTCCTGGGGCGGCCGTCGGCACGGCGGAGTCGCGCACGCCACCATCTCCCGAGTGCCTGGCCCGAGTGCCGGAGCGCCGCTCCCCGATGGAGCGGCAGCGTCCGGAACAAGCGGTCGGTGCCTCTGGCGGTGGTCGCTGCGCGCTCCCGTCGCGCCTGCGGCCGCCCGAGTCCGGCTGCATGTGCGTGCATGAGTGCGTTGCCTAGAGCGTCACGGATGGTCATGTAACCTCGGCGTAGGGATTGAAATACCAATAGCTACGCTAGGGAGCGATTACGGGCCGAACGGAGCCCCCCGGGCCGCGCGGGCCCCGGAGCGCGGGTGCCCAAAAGATGCGTCCGATCGCGATCAAGATAGGTCTGATCGCGGCCGAGAAGGAAGATAGGCGGCGGGATAGCCTCGGCTAACGCTTCCGGCGCCGCTGCGCTCCCGAGTGGGCCCCGCTCCCCGCGATCCCCGACCACGACGAAATGCCGCGAAACTGCTCCCAGCGGCCTCTCGCATCCCGGGTGCGCCGTGGCCGTAACCGCGCCGCGTAAAACGGCCTCCCCAGGGAGATCGGGCGCGCGGCTGGAATCACTGGGCTCAATGAGGGTTTACATTACAGTCTGTGTCGTCAGTGGGATCACTGGGATGATCCCTCTGATACCCCGGGATCAGCGGGATGATCCCCACGATTCCTGGGTATCACGGGGATGATCCGACTGACGCCAGACTCGCGGTTTTCCCGATGATCATGTCTTCTCGCACCAATCGCACCCGCGTTTGCCACTCTCCGGAGCCAAGGCAGTGCCTGCAGGGGCCCGTCCGAGCAGCTGCATCGCGGTTCCCTCCTGGTTCTTTCCCGCCTCGGCACAACGATGGCGCGGTGGTGGTCCGGCGTGGTGGCCGCGCTGGGAGGGGGACGGGAAGATTCCAGCTCGCTTGACGCGTATGCGAAAAGGCTTGACACGCTCAGCGAAGCTATCGCGGGCGCCCAGGACAGGCTTGCGTCGCTCGAAAGCGACGCGAGATGGTTCGGTCGCGTCATTGGGTACGGGGGCTTCGTGTCCGTCGCACTGGCCGGAATTATCGCGGGCCGCGAGTTCCAGGCCGCTGCAAGGGGCCAGGTGCGCATGACTCGCCATGGGAACAAAGCACCGGCGCGAGATTCGATGCTCCCGTTCATCGCCGCGCTGCTCCGTGCCCGCAGCCGCTTTCGTGGACGTCAGTATGGCCGACCTTCTTCCCCGTCGTTGCGCTGCTCGTTGTTTGGGCAGCAGCCGTCGTGGCGCACCGCGTCGCCTTCTCCGTGCTCACAAGCGCTGCGAAGAAGCGGATCGCGCGGCTGCAGGAGGAGAAGGATGCGCAGACGGGGTCCATTGTGAAGGCGACGGCATTCGAACAAGTGCTGCAGATCCCGCTTCGCCACAAGCCCGACTCGGTGTATGCAATGCTGCGTCGTCACGGCACGGAGCTGACGGACGTAATTGAGAAGCACCTCCGCCGAGAGCCCCAGGACCCGCAGGCCGGGTTCTTCGGCAAGCTCACGGACCGCATCGACAAGTTCATGGCCTTAGAGCACATGAAGATGCAGCTGGGTGAGTGGGTGCCGGCCAACGCTTTCCACTCGCTTTGGATCCCCAGCTGCGCAGCTGGAGAGGGACCCCTGGCACCCGGCCGCGTCCGCAGAGCATCTGCAAGTGGAGAACAGCGCCCTGCGCCGCCAGATCCACATCATGGGCCAGGAGCGGGAGTACCTAGTGTCCGAGCTCTGCGTGTCGCTCGACCTCAGCCGACACCAGGCCGAGGAGCGTGTGCACCGGCAGATGGGGCTCGTGAGCCACGAGGGCGGCCGGGGAGACGCCGAGGACGCCACGGTGAGGACGTGGCCTTGTTTGCATCGGCGACGTGGTCGTCATGGCATGTGCGATGTGGTCACGATGCCCACCTGCTCCTCGCCCCGCAGTCGGTGCTCAGCCTCGGGTTCCGTCCTGCGCCAGCGAGCGTCCAGAGCGTGCGGCCGGTGCGCGCGCGCAGCATCGTCAAGCACGCCTCTGCCGCCACTGCGGCCATGAGTGAGGCTCCCGTGTCGGTTGCCCGGGGTGGTCCGGTCGCGGTGCCCACGCGGTCCGTGGCTGGCCAACCGCCCCGCCCGCAGCGCAGCTTGTCGCGCAAGGTGGCGGGGCTGGCCGGCGGGGTCACGGCGGCTCCGTCCCAAGCATGCGAGCTGGAGGGTAGGCCCAGCATCAGCGAGGCCGAGAGGCGCAAGGGCGAGACGAGGGTCATGGAGGGCACAGAGGATCGAACTGAGACGTGGGCCAGCGCGTGCGCAGATGGCACGGCACAAGGGGCGACGTGCCAGGACGACGACATGCTCAGCGTGGGCAGTGAGCGCAGCCCCAGCCCCTGAGCCACCTGGCAGCAGCCGCGCTTCAAAAAGCTAGCGTTACTTGAAACGAACCTAGGACCCGGCAGTTGGATATAACTACGATGTTGGAGATGCAGATCTATCTATCCGTCGCCGTTCAGGTCACGCCGCGCGCAAGTCCTCGAAACGCCGCCTCATCGTCTCGTCGTCCACGTCCGCGCCGACTCCCCGGTCCCCCACTGCGATCACGGCGCAAGCTCGTCACGCGCCCGCCTGCCGGCCTTACAAGGGGCCTTGTGTGGTCGGTGCGGTCAGATCACAGCCATGGCACACTGCTCACCGGAGAGCATGATGGGCTCGTTGGCGTGGCGGTCCAGCGACTGCACCTTGGCCACGAGAGAGCCGCCGCGCTGGTGCCACTCGTGCTGCCGACCGGAGTCGAGGTCCCTGCGCGCAGAGCGTGGCATAGCATGCTCAGCACATTTGCATTTATCCGGGCAACAGCCGCCTGCCGCGAGAGGAGCAGCGCGTCACCTGGCTTGCACGTGGAGCTTGGACGACTCGTCGACCCGGAACGTGATCTCGATCTGTGGTGTCCCGGCAGGCGCGGGCGGGAGGCCCAGGAGGTCGAATTGCCCAAGCACGCCGTTCTGGTGCGTCCAGGGGGAGTCGCCTTCGAGAATGGCCACGCAAACTTCGTCCTGCACAGCACGGAGGAGGCTCGCAGAGCTTCATTGGAGGCATGCGGCACGAGTCGGCTCGACGCACCAGACCTCGGCGAACGCTAGCTGCACACCTGGTTGTCGTGGGCAGTGGTGAAAACCTGGGAGCTGACGGCAGGAAGCGGGGACTCGCTGGGAATGAGGACGTAGAAGCGGCCCCCCGCCGTCTCGACGCCGATGTTTGCGCGGCGCTTGGGCAGCTGCCATCCGGCGAAGCTGTCGCGGTACGCTGCGATTGGCAGTAAGAAGCAAGGGCATTAGTCGTCGCAAGACAAAGCGCACTTGAGCCCCCAGAGGCCCCAAAGACTTTATGCCAGGGCCCAGTACCTGTGTTGTTGCTCAGCTTGTGCGGCGACGGCCGCCACTCCGCCCGCGGCGCCTCCTCCCTCGGCGGCAGCTGGTGCTGGTGGTAGTTGTCGCCGTATGTCGTGTGCCCGTCCAGCTTGTGCGGCGACTTGGTGGGTGCCGGCGGAGCGTACGGCTGCTGGGGAGGGAGGGGCTTGGCCTCAAACTCCTGCCTGTAGCTCGTCACGCCATCCATCTTGTGTGGCGACGGCCGCCATTCCGCCCGCGGCGCCTCCTCCCTCGGCGGCAGCTGGTGCTGGTGGTAGTTGTCGCCGTATGTCGTGTGCCCGTCCAGCTTGTGCGGCGACTTGGTGGGTGCCGGCGGAGCGTACGGCTGCTGGGGAGGGAGGGGCTTGGCCTCAAACTCCTGCCTGTAGCTCGTCACGCCATCCATCTTGTGCGGCGACGGCCGCCATTCCGCCCGCGGCGCCTCCTCCCTCGGCGGCAGCTGGTGCTGGTGGTAGTTGTCGCCGTATGTCGTGTGCCCGTCCAGCTTGTGCGGCGACTTGGTGGGTGCCGGCGGAGCGTACGGCTGCTGGGGAGGGAGGGGCTTGGCTTCAAACTCCTGCCTGTAGCTCGTCACGCCATCCATCTTGTGCGGCGACGGCCGCCATTCCGCCCGCGGCGCCTCCTCCCTCGGCGGCAGCTGGTGCTGGTGGTAGTTGTCGCCGTATGTCGTGTGCCCGTCCAGCTTGTGCGGCGACTTGGTGGGTGCCGGCGGAGCGTACGGCTGCTGGGGAGGGAGGGGCTTGGCCTCAAACTCCTGCCTGTAGCTCGTCACGCCATCCATCTTGTGCGGCGACGGCCGCCATTCCGCCCGCGGCGCCTCCTCCCTCGGCGGCAGCTGGTGCTGGTGGTAGTTGTCGCCGTATGTCGTGTGCCCGTCCAGCTTGTGCGGCGACTTGGTGGGTGCCGGCGGAGCGTACGGCTGCTGGGGAGGGAGGGGCTTGGCCTCAAACTCCTGCCGGTAGCTCGTGACCCCGTCCATCTTGTGCGGCGACGGCTGCCACTCCGCCCGCGGTGCCTGCTCCCTTGGAGGAAGCGGCAGCGGCTGCGAGGGGCGGGTGGATAGGACTGACGTTATGAATCGTCACAGCGACGTCGATTCTTGCGCAACGCCGCGCTGGAAGCACGGGGTCTCACCCTGTATTCGTCGTCATAGGACGACATCGCATCAAACTTGGCGGGCGGCCTGAAGGCAGCTGCCTGGGACAGGAGCGTGTTCGGCATGGGTGCGCCGGGCTTTCCCGGCGTCGAGAAGCGCGGCGGCTGGGACACCCCGGGGTGCAGCTGGATCTCCCTGCCCCGCATGTGCTCGACGAGCTTCCCACGGTCCATCACGTAAGGGTTCTGGGGCCAGAGACCGGGCGGGTATGATCCCAAAACCGGACGGTGATCCAGCGCCTCACGTGTTGCCTCAGCTTCGGGCCCGATAGTGTTCAGGGGCTCACCATGGACCCCCCCAACGAGTCGCCCAGGCCGTCCCCCGTCATCTTTCCCCAGATTGTCCTGCGCGCGCGCGGCATGGTGCTTTCCGTTCCGCTGCATATGTATCGCACGCAGGGGTCGCCAACGCGCCGGCTACGAGGCGCAGAGGCAGCTGCATGGCACACGATATATTGCCGGGATCCCGGACGTCCCGCAAGCTAAAAAACTCCAGGTCAAGTCGCAAGCATGCAAACCGTGCGTCTATAATCGTCATGCAGCGATCGGATCCCGGAAACAGGCGACAAGCCGCAGACCGGGCTAAAACTACGCTGCCCTGGGCTACGTTGGGCCCGTGAGGGACGCGTGTGGGGAAGAAACCAACAAGAATAACTTGCACGAGGGCCCACCATCCGCATCGGTTGAGGCCAGGAAAGGGGCTGGCGACCGGGAGCGCCCACGCGTCGAGACGGGGCCACGGGCGACGATACGGCCAGTCACGCACGGCAAAGTTGATGCAGATTACAAGGAGGGGCAAGAATCGAAGAGGCACGCACTGTCGTCGAGCAGCCAAGGGTGCCATGTCCCAGCAAGCAGCCACCTGGAAGCCCTGCGCCAGGGGTCTGGGTCACGTTCGCCAGCTCCGAGCTGACAGTCAAGGTAGATGGCAGCTGCCACAGACGCCTGCAGGTCTAGGAGGGCGCTCTGCGGCCTGCGCTACGGGCCCACGCGCCCAAGCGCAACGACCTGCGCTCGCGGCCCAGTTCGTGGCCAAACGGCAGGCTGCGGTCTTCAACTTCGCGATGTGCTTGCTTCGGCAAATGCTGGCGAGGATGCGATCGGCTTGCCTTGGCTTGCGGGCGTTCGTCGTCACCTGGCGCCAGGCGCGCCAGTGCCAGCGTGGCTGGGCCAGCGATTGCCTGCCACAAGATGCCAGGCATTCATCTTCTCGTGTTAGTTATGCTGCCACCGCTGTTGCACGTTCGAATATCTGAGAAAGTGTTTCTTAGGGCTTCTCATCGAGCCCTAATCGAACGTGTGAGCAGTAATAGCATTTGCTCCGTTTATTAGCACCAAGCCATTCGTTTCCTCGTCGACGAGAGTGACCATGGCGGCCCTAGCCCGAGATCACGCCTTCTCCCGCGCGGCGGGAGCGTCTCTTGCGCGACCCGCGGGCTGTTTGCTTGCGCACTTACGGCAACGCTGCACTCTCGTCCCGCCAGTGGGCCCAGAAGGCGTCCCGATCCGCGCAACAAGGGCGCCCTTCGTCTCCCGCGCGAAAAGGCCCTGGGAGGTGCCGGGCTCTCAGGGCTCGGATATCTGCCGAAGGCGTATGAATTCTCTGAGGCGCAGGATTGTCGTCGCCGAACCGCTGATCCCGCCTGGTAGCGCGTAGTTCCCCTAACTAACTTCTCGTGCGCTGCGCTGCTTCCAGGACGCGCTGCCCGTGAGAGACCCACGAATCGACAACCCGGAGCATGACAAGTTCGTGGACTGGGTGTCTGGCACCTCGGACGTCGCTGACGAGGCGTCGGCGGGCCGGCCGGTCGACTTGTACCGGTGGGCAGCCGTGCCTGATTTTCAGATTTCTCCAGCCATTCCTGGGCCGCCATCTGAAAATCCGGTCGTGCCTCGCCGCAGGGACACCCCCGTGCGGTACTGCGGCTACGCCAACGAGCTTGGCGAGGCCTTCGCGGCGTGGCTTCCGCCGGGGGGCGTACCGCTGTCGTATGCGGTGGCCATCGGATACGTGCTCGCGGACACGCTGGACAAGACCAAGCTCGCGTACCGGGAGGCGGGACGGCAGCTGGGCCAGACAGCAGGCACGACGAAGCCCGGCCTGCAGCGCCTGGCCGCGGGGGCCGTTGCAGTCGACACCCTCCTCTGGCAGCTGGCGGCCAGCGTGGCGCTGCCGGGGTTCACGATTCACATGGTCGTGCACTTCGCCACCGAAGCTCTGCAAGCGGGCTCGGACGAGGTCCTCAAGGCATACGAGGCCCTCCACGCCCCCGGTGCCACGGCAGCGCCCTGGGCCCTCTCCGACGCCGTGGACGTGTTGCATGGGGTAATCACGGATCCCGCGACGGGCCCCTTGCTGCTCAAGACCGTCCCCACCCTCACGGGGCTCGCGGCCATCCCGCTCATCGTCCACCCGATTGACGCCTTCGTGCACCTCCTTCTAAACCGCACGCTGCGGCCGCGCGAGCGGGACGTCGTCTGCGATGCAGCGCGCCTTGAGGTGTGATTTCTGATCCGTCTCAGCGACGGACTGCACCTTCCCGCGGCCCGGCACCCGATCCTGCGCGCCTGCCACCCTCGTCTGCGCAGGGAGCGTCGCTGGCCATGTGCGACGTGCCCGTGGACCGCGGCTTCGAACACGAGTGGTCCAAGACGATGCTGGCGGCTGCCGAGTCGGAGGATGAGCCAGGGGCCGCGACCGCAAGGGGCGGTGTCAGGGGCGACGCCTCTGCAGATGACTCGGCACCGACACGGCCAGAGGACAGCGCGGTCGGGTCCCGGGACTGGATGGACCGAAGGAGGGAGGAGGTGCTGGCGGAGCTGGACGAATCGGATGCGTCGGCTGAGCAGCGGGCGGACCCGGGGGTGAGGTCGGACCTGCCGGCGAGGGCTCAGGCACGTGCACGCGCGGGGTCAACAGAGACACGTGAGGTGCCGTTGTCTTTGTAGTATGACGTCAAATGCTGCCTGTGGTTCTTCCCTGGGCGCAGAAGCGCAAGCCTGGGGCATTTTCTTTGCCCAAGGACCTTCGGAAGCAGATCCTGGGGGGAAGTGACATGCGGGGGCTAGCGGATATCGAGCGCGGGCCTGACATGTGAGCTCGTATGCGCCGAAGCCCTACCCGCCAGGAATGTGGGGTGCCACGGCGTTTTCAGCCTGGCCGTGGCGTCTCTGGAGGTAAAAGCCTGGATTTTGAAAACCGACCAGTGCCTGCGCGCCTGTTCAGGCAGCGGCTCGCGGCCTCTGAGGTCGCGGCGACTGTGCGAGGTCATGGAGAAGAGGGTGGAGAAGGAGTCGCCGGTCGCGTTCAACAAGAATTGGAGCGATCGCGTGCATGCTGAATTGATAGTGAGCTGCCGTCGCGATAAGGCGTGGCCTTGCCGTGCGCGTGGGTGTCCGGACGAGGGCAAAGCGCCTTTGGGCTCTTTCGGAGCGCCAGGGAGAAACGCGTGCCTGCGTATGCTTGACTCTCGCAGAAAGCAAAGTCGTGGGAGAAGGACTGGGGCTTCCTGGCCGGGGCAAGCGACCCCAGCTCGCTCCGGGCCAAGCTCGCCAAACCCGATGCTCTGGACACGCTTCTGAAGGCGAGCTGGCGCGATTGACGAAGTATGCAAAATTGCGTAATTGGTCGCTTGGATTCGGGCGGGGGACGTCCCCCGAGGTGGAGGCGCAGCCCACGCATGCATTTCAATGCGACCAGAAAACTGCGGCGGCACGTGCAGGAGCTCAAGGTGACCACCTTCCCACTGAAAGAGCATCCGGAGAGGGCATGGAGAGCCCTGGCGCAGAAGTCCAAGAGCGCCAACGAGGCGGACATCGGCACGGACGTCGACGAACTCCTCAACACCTTCGTCAAGACGCGCACGCCCGCCCGAAGCAACATGGTCTACTTGAACAACCCCAAGGACATCTACACGCGGCCCGTCCTGACTTCGCATGAGGTGCTCGCCCTCTTGCGTGCAGGCGGCTTGGGGCTTGGACGCCAGCATTACTCCAGGCACGTTACCAGAGTGCCCCTGTGCCCGCAGTACGGCTGGGGCAAAAGCTTGGAGGTGTTTGGGCCCCTGAAGGCGTTCACCCAGCGATTCCCGGGCCACCAGGCGTCCCGCACCTGATGCATGGCGACTGCTGTTTCCCAAAGCAATTATTGATGACATGTTTCACACGCTTTCCGTCCTTTTTTCTCACCGTGATGCTGTGCGCGCCCCTCAGTTCCTGCTTCTAACCGTTCCCTGCCTTCTTCTGCCTTCAACTTCTCATGGATTCGCATGCCAGTATGCCAATCGCGCCTCCGCTCACTCGTCCACTGCCAGAATGGAGTCGAGCACAGAGGCCGCCTCCTTGCGGTGCAAGCGCCCCATGAGAGCGCGCATGTACTCGAGAGACTCCTTCTCGATGGCCCCGGCCTTGCTGTAAAAGTCGCAGCACTTGCGTATGGCGTCTGCGGGGAGCACGGCACGTGTCACGTTCCCGTGGCTGAGGCTCGCTTGCGCGTCACCACAGTAGCCCGCAAGGACGCGACAGGAAGCAGCACTTGCGCGGCCGCGGCGACTCACGTAACAGCGGCTGAAGGGACTGGCCGTGCATGCACGCGTTCAGCTGCTCCATGGCCAACGGCGCTGCGTCCACGACCAACCCCACCAGCAGGGCACTGCAGGCACAAACAGGTGTGAGAGATACTCAGGATTGGCAAAGGCGCCGGTGCGGCAGCGACCAGGGCAGGCTAGCGCCCAGGATGCGACAGGCCCGCGGCGAGCCCATGCAAGTAGCACATCGCCCTTACACCAGGGCACCCCTGCTCGCCTGTAGCTCTCCAGCACAGCCAGCTCTCCGGACCCCTCTTCTCGACTCAGGTCCTCCACGGTCACTTCCGCACCCTCCTCCTCCTCAGCACCGCTCGCCACCCCAGCCGCCTTGCGCCCACACTCCGTGAACACCTGCCACAGAAACTCCACCGCGTTCCGGCCCTCGCCGACGCCAGCCGCGCCCGCTTGGGTTCCCCCTAGCGGCACGGGCCTTGTGGGCGATCCCCCAGGCAAGCAGTGCGATGCTGGGCTCGGCCTGCTGGGTGTCTCGGCTTGGGGACAGGAGCTCCCAGCCCCGCCGGTCGTGTCTGACCCCCGGGCGTGGCAGAACCGCGTTGTTGCCACGGAGCGACATGGGCGGCGAGAGCTCTCGGCGAGGTTGATGAGGAGGCCCAGGACAATCGTGACGGAGGTTGCGGACGCAGACAGCGCTGCGCGAGACACCCAGGCGGCGACGGGCGACGTCGCGACAGCGAGGGCCTTCCGGGGACTTGGAGGGATCGCCAGTGCGGGCTCCGTGGCCAGAAGCGCCACTAGTGCCAGGCTGCATGGGAAGCGAGGTCAAGTGTTATTGAGAAACAAGACTTGCGGACACAGGAGCGGGTCGCAGACTTGGTTTCAAGTCTCACACCCCGGCGTGAGATTCCAGCCCACGCCAGCGACTCCTCACCCGAGCTGCACGGCCCCTGCGTCCACCATGACCTCGCAGACGTGCGGCTGGTGATGGGAGAGGTTGACGGCCAGGGCACACCCCGCGTGGAATGCCCCCCTCTCCCGGGCAGACCACGTGTCTCTCTCGAGCCCCCACGGCAGCACCGAGACGTCCCGCCAGCCCGGTTCCTCCCCGCTGTCCCGACGCAGCTGCGCTCGTGCCGCAGCGACCCTGCTCGGGCCCGGTGCGGTGCCTGGGTCCCCGCTGCTGGGAGGCGGGGAGGCGACTGGACTGAGCCCGGAGAGAGCCGGGCCCACGCCCCGCGCCGGGGCCGGGGCCGTCGTCCACATGGACGCGAGGAGGGCGGCTAAGAAGGACTCTGGCGGGGGTCGCAGCGTCGAGTCAGGTTCCGAAACGTCAGAGGCGCCGTCGGGTGCGGAGAGCGGCATCGTCGCATCGTCCTCGTCGGATGCCGAGGCGGGGATGACGGCGCTGACGAGCGCGGCCACGTTGTCCGGGCTGACAAAGGTGGCGTGCTCCAGCACGGTGAAGCCTGCGAGGGGCAGGACAAGAGCAAGTGCCCATGAGGAAGCGAGGGCGGCGAAGCGCTGGCGGCGGTGGCGAGATGCAGGGTGGCCACCAACGCAGCGGCAGCGCAGGGCCCCAGCAAGCCTCACCGGCGCCTATCAAGTCCAAAAGCACGTCGCCGCGTGGCTCGGCCCCGTTGTCCCAGGGCACACGGCTGTCCCTGTCTTCAGCATCAGAGGAGGTCAAGCTGCCGCCGCTGTCCTCCACCAGGCCACCGCCTCCCCTGCCGCTCCCGGCCCCTCTACTGCCACCGCCAGCGCCGCTGTGCTGCTCGGCCCGAACCGCGGAGAGCTCCTTGGCCGCCACCACAGCCACCTCCGCCACGTGATGAAGCAGCCCCGAGGTGCGGAGGGCGTCCTTGAGCTGCAGAACCACCGACAGTCGGGGCCCGGCCGCCAGGAGCGGGTCGTGGGGGTTGGTCGCCTTGCTCAGTGCCAAGAGGACGAGGGCGGCGGGGCACGACACCGACTGCAGCGGCGTGAGAGTTGTGGGTCACGGGCAAGGAGCATGAGGGAGGACACTGCAACTACGCCAGCTCTGGCTAATCCCAGCGCAAAGTGGTAGAGCAGGGAGAGCGCAGCGAAGCACGGCGTGTAAGGATACCTGGTAAGCATGCAAGTCTCTTGTTGACCGCGCCGTCACCTGAGGGCTCAGGTTGCTCGGGATCACGCCCCGTGACTGCAAGGCCTCGAGCAGAGGCGTCACGGTTGCCTGCTCCCGGGAGCTGAGGCCAGGGCTCTCCACGGATTTCCGAGGGGCAGCGAGGAACCCGGACAGCACGGCAGCAGCGAGTTGGACGAAGGTGGGGACGAGTTGAAGGGACGGGCAGACCTCAGGCTGCGCGAGGCGAGGAGGCGAGGTGACGTGAGGGCCAGGAGCGTGCATCACACGGTCAAGAGCGAAAGCAAAGCCAAAACCAAGCGTGCAAGTGATTGATAAGACAAGGGGCGCGGTCGTCACACATCGTCGCGGTGGTCGCACCTGCGTCAGGCAGAGCAGGAAGCACCCTGCGCACACCAAGAAGCCCCCGCCGCGCTGTTCCCGTCCCCGGGCGGTGGCACCCGTCGCAAAGCGCTCCAGCGCCCGCGTGAGCACGTCGTTGTCGCCACGGAGCGCCAGCCGGCCCGCCCGAGAGGCGAGCGCGGACGCGACCGCGACGGCGCTGTCCAGCGCCACCCCTGGCGAGAGGGACGCCAGGCCGTCCAGGGCGTAGAAGACCGACTCGGCCGCGTCGGTGCCCTCGGCGCCGATCTTGCACAGAAGGGCTCGCGGAGCTGGGGACGGTGCACTCGTTGACCGGGACAGCAGCACTGGGACGCGTGAGGCGGTGTACTGCGCATGCCAAAAGGGTGGCAGCGGATCAACAGCCATGCGCAAGATCAGGCGCTGACTGTGCGCAGCTATTGCGTGGTGAGTGGCAGGGAGCGCCACGGAGGGCAGCCGCAATGGCAACCTCTCGCGGCCGGCAGCCTGGCCCCACCTCGGGAACGCTGCCATGCTCGTCGTCCGGCGTGAACTCAAAGACCTCCGTGATCGTCGCGAACCGCACCATCTGCCTGCGCCGCCTCCCCTTGGCCTCGCTCCCTTGCCCCTCAGGCTTGACACCCGATACCGTGGGGAGCGACCGAGTGGATGTCAGGTTCTGCCGCGTCGTCGCCCTGCGCTCCTCGTCCCTTTCCTCCTCATCGTCGAAGTCCATGCTGCGCCAAGAGGAGCGCACAGCTGGTCAGCGTGTGCAGCAAGCACAACGCAGTATGAGCAGCGGGTAGCGCACGATCCGAGCATATCTGTGCCCCGCACCTGAATGCCCCCGTGTAAGGATCCTGTGCGGCGCCCGCGGCCGTGCCTCTGCTCGCGGTGGCGGCTCGGTGATGTTGCGAGGAGGCAGCCGACACGACACCCTCCTGTGCCTGTGTGCCTGCCTTCCCTGCCCGCTGGGTGCCCCCCGCATCGCTCTCCGCCTTCTTGCTCCTCGCATCGCTTATCGCACCGTCCCCACCAGCCCCTTCGCTCCCCGACTCTTTGCCATCGCATCCCGGCGGCTCGCCTTGAGCTCGACTCTGCACCTCCGGCCCTTGCGCTGGCTGACCCTCGCCACCCAAGTCGCCACCCCCAGATCCACCCACGTCCCGCTGTCTGCGCTTCTTCTCTACGCGTCCCTGCACCGCCGCCCCGTCTGCCCCATCCCCCACACCGCCCTGCTCGTCGCACTCCGCACCGTCACTCCCCAAGCTCTGCCTGCGCTTCCGGCCGCGCCGCACGCCACGGGACTCTGGCGTTCCCTCGGAACATGGCGGCGTCGCATCGCGGTGCCGCACCACCGTCGGCGAGCCGCCCTCCACTGCTGCTTGGCCTGTCCGAAGGAGCTCGTCCATGGAAGATGGCGGGGACAGGGCACGGTTGCGGTCACTCGCCAGAACCTCAGCCTGCCCCGACGCCGCCCTGACCGACGCCTGGGCCCCTCTGGCAGCTGAGTCGCCCCCGTCCATTCTGGCGCCATGCGCGGCACCTGGCTTGGATGTCGGCGTGGCACCCTCATCGGGCGAGTCTACTCGGCCAGCACGTGCAACTCCCTCGGTGCCGACGGGGGAGGCGGGCTCCGCCGCTCGGGAGCGGGCCGCGCCTGGCCTGAGCCCGGGTGACATGGCTGGGGTCTCCCATGCACCCAGCCTGCGCGCCGGAGATGGCCGTTGGGGAGCGGCTGCGACCGTGGCCGTGCCCGCGGCGGTAAAGGCGACATCCTGCGATGGCAAAGCGGCTGCGGTGGACCACGCTGGGGCATGCAGCAGGCCGGTCATTGCCGGAGTGGGCACTGCGGGCCTCGCCTGGACAGCGGCCTCGTGACCCTCTGGGTCGAAGGTCGCACCGCCCTCCGAGCCGCTCTCTTGGCTGCCCCGCGCGTCACCGCCGAACGCGCCGGGCTGCGCGCCGGTCAGGGGCTGCTTGGTGGCGAGCATGTAGATGAGATTGGCCTGTGCGGGAGGGCCAGCGAGCTGCGCCACCTTCCGGCCTTTCGCCTGGGATGGTTCCTTCGCCTTCTGCGGACAATGCGGCGACAGCGAGACCGTTTCAGAGCCTCAGACGACGCGCCACTAGCACAGCTCTGTGTCTCCAGCAATGCATGGGCAAGCACTGGTCACCTGGCGAATGGGTCCCGCCGAGCCCGGGGCCAGGAACGACCTGATGTCCTGCCGCGGACCTGAGCGGGCCCCGGGCGACGTCGATGGCCTTCCGGGCGCGGGGGTGGAGGCTGCGCGGGATGCGGCCGTGCCAGGGCCGCCCTGGGAGGGCGCGGCCTCCGCTTCCCCGCCTGCGGAGCCTGGCTCGGGCTGCTGCAAAGATCCAACCGTGGTCGGCGGCTGCGTCGATGACGCGGCGGACGGGCGCACGCTGCTCAGAAACGCGGCCCAGTCATCCTGCCCCTCGTCCCTGCACCTCGGGAACCGGGGGCACGCCGTCGTGCGGCCGGCGGGTATTCTCAGACGCTAAGAATCGTGAAAATTACGCGCAGCGATGGGAAATTGGCGGCATTCACCCGGCGCGCCCTTCCACAGGCAGCGAAGAGCCGTAGCGGGTAGCTCGGCCGCTCCCAGGCGCATCTCTTTCTGCGTGGGAAGGCAGGGAGGCGCATGTGCACGGAAATTGATTGAGTTTGGTCCAACAGGTGGGGCCCTGGGATCCTCCACAGCCGGGGTCACGCGCGGACGTGAGCGTGGCCTCCATGGCGAAGACATCGCGCAGCAGCCGGCATTCCAGGACAATCTACCGCATGAAACTCGCCCGGGCGGTCTTGATGGACACTCGGCGAGGCCGCGGGGCCCAGCGTGCCAATCCCCGCCGAAGACCGGCGCTCGGCGCGCGCAAACGTCCGCATCCCGGCGACTCAGGTGTTCAGCCCGCCCGGACCATCTTTAATCTATAAGACCGAGGTGCAGGCCACGCCTGACAGGGAATCGGGTCTGCCGTGAACGAGCACAGCCGAGCGGACTGCTGTACACAGCGCGAGTTCCACGCCCTCGCGCCCCCACGGCCGGCAGCAGCACAGCGCGGGCGTCGGTCGCAAGGAACGACGAAACCCACCGCGTCGACGGGCGCATCTGCCCACTGCGAGTTCAGATCGCGACACAGAAGTCCTGCGGGCTCAAGAACCCGCAAGAACTTCGCACTTCAGCCTGAGTCTGAGCCGAGGTACATGATTGTTGGACCGTCCAGGCTGGCTGCGATCCAGGCTGCCTCATCAGGGTCCTGTAGTGAAGAGAACGCGTGTGCTACATGGATGTACGTGAGCAAGCAGCGAGATGGAGAGCCTCGTGAGCCTCGATGAGTTTGAGAGGGCTGCGGAGGATGTGATTCCTCAGATGGCACTGGACTACTACAAGGGCGCTGCAGGTGCGGTTTGGTTGCGGGAGACGACGGACGCGTGCTCGGACCCGTGCTCGGATGCTCGGGGCGGCATCTGCGACCCGTGCGGCCACATTCACGCATGCAGAGGGGGGAGACAGCATGAGGGAGAACAAAGCTGCCTTCTCGCGCTACAACTTCGTGCCGAGGATGCTGCGGGAGGTGGGGACGGTCGACACCACCACTGAAGTGCTGGGAAACCGATTGAGGTGAAGAAAGGAGCGGCCTGCCGCGGGTGGCAGCGCCGGCAGTGCGTGACGCCGGCCGTTCACGGCATCCGCAGCATGCCCGTCATGATTGCGCCCATGGCGATGATGCGGATGGCGCATGCGGACGGGGAGATCGCGGTGGCGAACGCGTCGGGGAAGCACGGGGTGTCCATGTGCCTATCGACCATGGCCACGACTTCCTTAGGTAAACGGGCGACGTGAGCTGCTGCCCGCCATAGCCGGGCTGGCAGTGCACAGCGGCTGTCAGTCACCGTGCATGCAGAGGACGTTCGCCGCGCTTTCCAGTTGAGTATGGAGGAGCACCGGCGAAAGCAGAGCAGCAGCCTACAGTCGGACATGTGGTTCCAGCTCTACGTGCTGAAAGGTGCTGCTGAGGCCGAGTGCATGGTTGCACATACCACCTTCGTCCCTCAAGGGAAGGGCCGGCTAGCGCCCGCCCGCACCCGCAGACCGCAAGTTCACGGCTGATCTCCTGCGGCGGGCACAGAGGCACGGCTACAAGGCAGTGGTCATCACTGTCGACGCCCCCGTGCTTGGCAAACGTGAGGCGGATGAGAAGAACCGTTTCCAGCTCCCGCACCACTTGCGGCTGTACAACATCGGTGAGTGCCACTGCTCGATGAGATGGTGTCACGTTGCTGTTCGCATGCGCATTGATGAGGCTCGGTCTGCACACAGAGGGCCTGGAGAGCAGCATCCGGGAGCAGGGACTGGGGGAGCGGCAACCAGGCTCCGCGCTGACGAAGCTCTTCGCGGATCAGTTGGACAACACCCTGGACTGGAGCATCATCAAGTTCGTGAAACAGGTCGTCGACCTGCCAGGTGTGGCTCCGGGTGCACCCGTGGGTAGCTCAGCCGCGTGCAGGCAGGCCGCCGTGTCGTTACGTCTCACTGGGGCCTTTCGTGATCGCAGTGTTGGTCAAGGGCGTGCTTTCGCCGGACGATGCCGAGCTGGCCGTGCGGGCGGGTGCCGACGGCATCGTGGTGTCCAACCACGGCGGCCGGCAGCTGAACCACAGCCTTGCGTCGCTGGATGCGCTGCCGGCCGTGGCCCAGCGCGTCGCCCGGCGGGTGCCGGTCTTGCTCGACGGGGGCATCCGCCGGGGCACGGACGTCCTGATGGCACTGATGCTGGGGGCCGACGCCGTCTTGCTGGGCCGCCCTGTGCTGTGGGGCCTCGCCGTCGCAGGGGAGAAGGGCGTCTCGCGGGTGCTGGACATTGTGAGGGACGAGCTGCGCCGCGCCATGGCGCTGTGCGGGGTGCGGTCGGTGCAGGAGGCCAAGAGCCAGTGCCTGCTCATTCGCAAGGGGGAAGTGCTTGGGGACCCCCAGCAAGCCCAGCCTCCTCTCCCTCTCCAAGCCGTTTCGCGCCTCTGAGCTGTGGTCGCTCCTTGCTGAAAGATGTTGACGCAGGACCACTGGCGGTCTCAGGCCGAATTCGCGGCGTCTTTGAGTCTGGCCATGATCACGTCTGGCGCTACTGCCTGGCAATTGGTCCAGGACCCTGCAAGCTGCTCTTGAAGTGCCGGCCCAGCAGTGTGCGCGGCAAGGGGACACGGCCCCCCTCGCGCTGCAACCTGGCTGGACTCACCCTGGGGCCTCCTGTGCGCCACGCCCCCGCCCTCCCCCTTCGCCCCGTTAGCCACTCGTCTCATCCTGGCACGGCAGGAGCGACCCGCAATTTCAATGCGGTATCACATTGCACATAAGCGCACGCGCGTCTCCAGGGGCCGTGACTGGGCGTGATGGTGAGCGTGTGGGTAACAACGCCGGCCGAGCGGCCAGACGTGGCAAGCAGCGCCTCTGGAAATGATAGTATACGTAGCTTGCTGCAAGAGAAAACAAACAAAGCCCTCGCAAGACCGCCATCGGTCCCCATTGCACGCGAACCGACGCTGGATGCCAGCAGTCATGAAGCGCTGCAGTGCGCCGCTGCGAGCGCGGCAACCGCGAGGCTTCCTCACAACCTGCTCCATCCACGCTGTTTTGCAAGGCGGCGCGGTGGGAGGTGACGGTAACGTCCTTCCCTCGGCGCCATCCCCGTGCCCGTGGGGATTGGGCGGGTCTGCAGTTCCAAGGCCTGCCGGCGTCCGACGAGGAGCTGTTCAAGTTCCACGCGCTGCGGTCGCGTTTAAGGTACGACGCGGCAGGACACCAGGCTTCCCTCCGCTGCGCGCGTGTGCTCTGCTGAAGTCGCAGCCTCGCGACTTTTCCCCAGGGAGGGCATCCGGGCAGAGCGCGATGCCATTGCGCCACTGAGCAAGTCTGTGGAAGTGAGCGAAGAGAGGATCCGGGCAGGCCTCCGTCAGCACGTGGTTTGGGACGAGCAGGCCAGGTACGGGACCCAGGAGCCCCAGACCACCAACTGCCCATCAGCTCATCGTCTCCAAACGCATTCGAGTCGCTCCCCCAGATCATTCGAGGAAGACCTGGCCCGCGCCATCGCCCAGCTGCGGTATGCACAAGCGGTGGCCAGGGCCTACCCACCCGAGCGCACGGCGGAGGGGTCTCTGCTCGTGGCCAAGGTGCGCAAGCGCGGGCCGCCCTGGAGACACCCAGGGCTGCACCCGCACGCGGAAGTGATGCACAGGAGCGCCTGCCCACGCAGTGTGCTCGAGACATCTACCTCGCGGAGGCCCACCTGGACTACTTGCGTAGCCAGCTGGCGGGGCTAGAGGAGCGGCTATTGGCCATGCGCCAAGGTGCGGCTAGCCTTATGCGCCGGCGGGCACGCACCGAGACGAGCGGAGCGCAGGGCAGACGACCGAGACGAGCGGAGCGCAGGGCAGACGCACGGCTGTCCTGCTCCCACACGCAGAGCTTGGGCGGGACTCGGCGGAGCTGGCCAGGAGGAAGGAGGTCCTGCAGCGGCTCGTGGCGCAATTGAGGCAGGCATCCCGCCATTGCCGACAGAGCATGTGCTTCAAGCGGCTTTGGTGAGCGCTGCACTGCAAGCGCGGGTTGTCAGGCGCGGAGCAGCAGTGGGGCAGGTTGGATGAGCCCCACGTCACCTGCCACGCAGGCCCGAGGGGTGGCCGACTCCGGTGTGTGCATGCACGTGCGGTGAATGCTACAAGCAGCTCCGCGGGGGGAGCTGGGCGGATCAAAGGAGTGAGTTGCGCCTCTGGGGCAGGGCCTGGCCCACATGGTGTGGGGCCCAACGGGTTGAGAGGCAATACAAGATACTCTCCCCCCTGAGTCGCAGGTACAGCGCACCATGGCGTCGCTTTTGACGAGCTTGGTCGGATGTCGCCGTCGGGAGCCCTTTTCTCGCTCCAGCGTGCATAATGCGAGTTGAAAGGATCGCCAAGCCGAATGTTTCTTGCGACAGATGCGCTGATACGCCCCAGAGTGACGGGGCCCACGGCCTTCAATGTGTGCGTCGCGTCTGGCGCCAGGAGCCGGGGGCCCGCGGCCTCTCAACGCCCCGTCACGCGCGCAACTGCGAACACGTTGATCACATCTCGCAGAATCGATGGGGCAGCGCCTCTCCACGGCTTTGGGCAAGGTGAGGGCGCTGGGCGCGTTAGGCCTCTCGCGAATGGCGCGGGAGCCTCCTCACATGTACTCGCCGTGATCCGTAATTCTATGGCCGACGGTGTCCGCGGACCGCCTCAGGCCTCACGCGAGATGCCGTGGTGACATTTCCCCGCGCATCTCGAGTCCCTTGTCCACGGCTGTCGCGGGAGATCGCAACGCATGTTTGCATGGGCGGCGGGGAAATGTTTCAGGGCCGGCGGTTGGCAGCCCGCGCCCCCGCGCGCTTGCTAAATTGAGGCGCGGGCCTGGAGAGTGTTCTGCGTCGGATCTCCCCCTCGTTATGGCCTGCGCTGCCGGTCCCCTACTCTTTGTAGTTAGCAGAAGGCGCGCCGCGGTTTGGGCGCCCCCCAGGCGCCGGCGGGAGTCTCTCGTTGCCCGAGCGCCTTGTCGGCCCACGCCCCCGCCCCGCCGATTCGCCGCGCAGAGCATCATGGGCGGCGACGGTCACGGCAATGCCCACATCATCCAGTCCAAGCAGGACTGGGAGGCCAAGTTCGCCGAGGCGAAGGCGGTGCGTGGAGCACGGTCATGGCTCGCGCTGCTGCGGTCTCGGGCCCTGACCGTGGCCCTTGGCTCTGAGGCTAATCTGGATGGTTGCGTTTCAGAGCGCCTCAATGCCTGTCCTGGTGCAACCGCAGTCGGGCAAGAAGATCGTCGTGGACTTCTGGGCCGAGTGGTGCGGGCCGTGCCGGATGATCGCCCCCCACTTCGCTCGGCTGTCGGAGGAGATGACGAACTGGATCTTCCTCAAGGTGGACGTCGACTCGCAGGACACGCTCTCCGCCGAATGCGGCATCCGTGCCATGCCCACGTTCCAGTTCTACGACTCGGACGGCAAGAAGATCGACGAGCTTGTGGGGGCCTCCATCGATGCCTTGGTGAGGAGACGCTGCCCGGTGGCGGGTCTTACGGGTTTGAGCTGCATCGATGCTGCACGGCGTCCAGCCATGGACTGCCTCCGCGCTGCCCATCGCCGGCACCCCTACAATCTTGCGCTGATTCTCCCGTACTCGCAGACCACGAAGCTGAAGACGCTTTGAAGGGCTCCTGCTTTGCACCGCACCCTGCTTGGCGATCAATCCGCTGTATTTTCGCTGCTTGGCCCCATTCCATGAGGCTACGACGTCTTTGAAGTGCATGTTTGCGCCACCTTATTCCTCGATGCCGAAGCGACGCGTCGCCTGACGCCCCGACGCCAGCGCACGGCACACCTCTCGCGAATTGTGGCCCCACGAGCGCGTCAGCTGGCAGCCGGGAGCGCAAGCCGTAGCCAAGTCATAACTCCGCCGCCGTCAGTCATGGCGCAGAGCGCTCGACCCGACCCAGGAGGGGAGGAACCAGGGGAGGAGGAGCGTGCGGCTGACTTACCGAGCCGCAAAGTGCTCGAATTGCTCAATGCGTACATCGAGAACCTGGTGGGCGAGCGTCCGTCAGGATGGGCCGTCTCCACGGTCGAGAGTGTCGCGGCGCTTGAGGTGCGGTCTGCCCGCCGAGAGCGCAGTCGCGCTCTGGGTCCTGGGCGACCACGAATGGGGCGCGTGCATTGCTTTCGCGTGCGTGAGCGCGTCGGCACGACTCTGGGTCCCTCGCACTGCCGGCCCTGGACAAGAGAGGTCGGACTATGGGTTGTTTCCTCGCCGTGATGCTGCAGGGCATGACTCCGCAGGACCTCCTCAACCTCCCGACGACGCGCTGTATCTTCAACGCCCCGGACGGAAAGCATTGTGAGCCTCCTGGCCGTATCTCACGCACCCTCGCTGCCTATCGTCCTCGTTTGCCCTGCCGAGCGAACGAATGCCTAGCGTGCCCCTCGCAGTCACGCATATCTCCGAGGTGTCAAAGGCCTTGCTGGAGAACGCGGTCTCCATCACCCCGTTAAGCACACGACCTCACAGCGCCGTCTCATCCCTAGCCGGCACGCCCACCTTGGCTCTGGCCGATGGCAAGGTGCGGCGTGATGCGCCTTCTTGGGGCTGTTGCTGGCCCCGTTGTCGGCTGAGCAAGCGGAGCAGCTTGCCCTCGGCTACTCCAAGCGACTTCCTGCACCGAGCCCCCAGGTGCTGAGCTACAAAGTGGTGGATGCGGGGAAGGTGGCGCCGGCGGATGCGGGCAAGCCTGCCGCAGCGGACGTTGGGAGGCCGATTGACCCTGCCCCGAGCGCTGGGGCGGTCGAGGGGACGGTGGAGCATGCGAGCGGGTCCAAGGGCGCGAAGGATGGCGGGGCCAAAGAGGCGGACTCGATCGAGACGCCGGAGGATGCTGCTAAGTTGCTGGAGGAGGTCAAGTCCTTGCGGAGCTACCGGGAGTGGGCCGCCGAGCGTATCAGGTGGGGGACTGGCAGTCCTAGTGTAACTGTCCGCGAAGCTCGGGCGGCGTCCGACGTTCCTTCCCCGGGCTCGGCGCGGTCCGGCGCTGCCCGGGCCTGCATCTGCGACACGCTCGGCCCGCAGTGCGCTGCTCAGCCAGGCCATGACCCGGGAGCGTCCTCTGGCGGAGGAGCTGAGGCAGCTGCGGGAGCGGGTGCGCGCGATTGAACAGGAGCGAGACGCACTCCGGGCCGAGCGGGACACGGTGTCGGGGCGGCTGAAGGACTTTGAGAGGGTGCTGGACCGGTTGCGCGGCGCGACCCAGGAGGAAGCGGAGCAGCGGTGGGCCTTCGAGCGGCGCATCAAGTCGGCCGAGGCCGAGCTCCACGGCGCCAAGCTGCGGTGAGTTGCAGTCGCAATGGGCGTAAGATGGCCACCGACCGCGGGTGGCGTGCCATGTGCGAGCCACCACTGCTTCGCGTGCTCGCCTGGTGCCCTTCTCGTCTGCCCTCTGACCCGGCTTCGCGCCTCGCACATCCCAGAGAGGAGGAGTACGAGCGGAAGCTGGAGGCGGCCGAGGCGCGGCTGGCGCAGGCGCAGGCGCGGCAGGGCACAGCCGAGGGGCAGCGCCGGCAGGCGCAGGAGGAGCTCCGGGCGGCGCGGAAGCGCGTGGAGAGCCTGGAGAAAGCGCTCGCGGAGGCGGAGGAGCAGCGGGACAAGCACGCGCGGGCGGCCGAGTCAGCGACACGGCGGGCGGTGACGGAGGAAGAGGCGCGGCGGCAGGCCCAGGGGGTCGCGAAGGGCCTGGAAGCGCAGCGCCTGGGGGACGCGAATCGGGCGCGGGCCGCGGAGGAGGCGCTTGCGACGGCGCGGCAGGACCTGGCGGCGCTGCGTGCGGAGAAGGAGGCGGCGTCGCGGGCAGCGGCGGCACTGCGGCGAGACATCGAGGCGCTGCGGATGCAGGCGGGCATGGCGAGGCCCAAGGGGGCCGGCGGCGGGTCCAAGGGGCGCGACGAGGGGCCAGGGTCGTCAGGGCCGGCGACGGCCGCACCCACGCCTGCGTCGCAGTCGCACTCGGTCCCTGCGAGCCCCCAGAAGGGCGTGCAAATATGGGCGCGGGGTGCGCCGACGCGGGGTATCCCGGCACCGTCCTCCCGGCCCCAAAGCCCCCCTCCTTTGGCAGCCGACCGCTCTCCGCCGGAGGCCCACGCCGCCCCCCGCAGCCGCGGTGCGGTCTCCACCCAAGAGCCGGCCGCTCCCGAGGGGGCACGCGCCGCGAGCGCGGACGGCGAGCGCACCGCGCAGGGGCTGCTGGACCCCGTCTTATGGGGTGGCAGCCTCGCCAGGCAGGCCGCGGCGCTGGGGCCGATTGGGTTCCTGCCAGCACCTGGTGGGGGTGCCGCGGGCATCGCAGGCGTCGCGGCCGCGCAGGGTGGCAGCGCGATGGGCAGCACGGGGCCTCCCCGGCTCGGCTCGGGCGACATGGGCTTGCCGGCGGCCATGGCGGCTGGCTTCGAGGGTTTGGAGGACGGCCTGGACTCGGCCGTGGCTGCGCTGGACGCCATGTTTGCTGTTGGATCGGAGCCCTTTGCAGCTTCCGATGGCCTCGGGATGGCGGGGGCTGCGGGCTCTGCCCTCCCTTTCCCAGGTGAGCCGGACAGGGTGGGACACGCGCTGTCACAGCAAAGCCTTTCGCGTTCATGTGGAAATGCTGGTACGAGCGTGCTCGCAGGCGGGTGGAATATGCCTGGTGGGTATGGTCAAATGTAGAGCGGGGCGGGCAGGTGGCATGCACCGTTTCAACACAACGATGTGCATGTGAAGGAGAGTGCGGGTGGTTGTTTTGAGCTAGGCGTCGTTTCAATCGATGATGTTCACAACATCACCAGCCTCATCAAATGCCGCTGCCGTCCGTGAGCCGGGTCCTGCGAGAAGGCTTACGGGCATGCGTCAGTAGAGGTCGTGGTAGGGGCTACTAGACTCGAGGCACCATGCTTAGCCAGCAGTGCTCTGCCGACATATTACCAAGAGACTCAAAGCGGCATGTTTAGTCAGCTACGCTCAGCAAACCGTGTCTCACCGCATCGAATCCTTCTCTGGTAGGTCTTCCACAAACTTGTCCCACGTGGGGATGCCCCGGCCACTCTTGCGCACAGACCCGTCCAGCTGGATCTGCAGAGACGTCAGAGAAGCGAAGCTCTATCGGATGGTGTGCAACTTATCTGCGCGACCCTAACCACCCGGTGCAGTTGCATAGCATGCAGACACTGCGCCACCCACCTGCAGCCACAATAGCTGGCCCTCTGCACCCCCGACCTTCTCAGACTCTGGTTGGTCCCTCAGCCAACGCAGCCACTCCCCAGCGTCCCCCGGCTCGACGCGCCACCGATCGCTCTTCTTCTTCCCACCCTGCGCGTGCCACGTTCGCCAGCGCTCTCCCCAGTGACGTCATGTGAGCATTGTCAAGCCACTAGTAACGCACCAAGAGCACAATCCTGGGCCTCAACGGCAGCCGGGCCCCGCCCTATCTCTGTAGCCCACCCGAAGCTTCCTCGCGTGGCATGCCATGCCATTCTCACCTTGGCCTCCTGCTTCTCGAACCCCTTTGAAGCCTCTCCCTCCTTCTTCCCCGTCGAGAACTCCCCCTTCAGGGCAGCGAGCATCCGGTCCGACTCCTCCAACGCGTCCCGGCCACCGACGTCCACAATCACGGGCACCACGCACACTCCACGGAGGAGCAACTCCTCTTTGAACGCCTCCGCGGCGCGAAGGGCCCGCGACACCTGCCCCTGCGGCGCGGCGAGGTGGGCAGGGACCTTGTCGCCGCACAGTGATGGCGTCCACACCACGACTGCACAGGCTGCGGCACTGGACGGACGCAACCGAGCACAGGTCTGGGCCTCGCCTGCGATCCGAAGACGATGACGGGGCGGCTGACGAGGCGCAGCGACTCGAGGAGCACCGTGCGCCCGTTCACGACGACCTCGAGCTTCCCGAGGTCCTCCTCCCGCGCCACCTTGCTCTCGGCCTGGGCTTTGGTGCGCAGGTCGTTCCGCACCAGCGCAGAGAAGAGCGCGACGGCCCCGGTGTTGACGGCGAGGTTCGTCAGCGTCTCGTTCAAATCCGGGGCTCCCTCGCCTCCCTTGACGGCGGCCGCGAGCCGCGACAGGATGATGAGGAGGCCGGCCGAGGCACCGATGAGCAAGCCACCGAAGAAGACCAGTCGAGGGAAGCGGAAAGGCGCGCGGGCCTGCGGGCATCGTTCGGATGGGGTCAGCGAGGGCACATGCACAGGCGCGTGCGGGAACGACGCCACAGCACGAGTGTCATGGCAGCAGAGGTCAGAGCTGTCTGTGCGAGGCTCGCGCGCGCCACATCTCGTACGCTCACCTCTGCGCGCATCTGCACCAGCTGCTTCTTGTCCGGTGCACCCTTCAGCCGCGTCAGCATCTCTGCCCACTCGCGGCGCTCCCGCAGCGCGGCAAGGTCCTTGTCTCGGATCGCGACACTGAGCTTGAGATCGTAGCGCTCCACGGCTGCCTCCACCGCCCGGGCCGCCTCCTCCCACCGCTGCAGCTTGGTGCACGCGCATGCAGCGTTGTACTCGGCAGCTCGTGCCTCGTCCGCCGTCGGGCGCTTGTCCATTGCTGCGCGGAACATCCGCAGCGCGGACTCATAGTCCCCCCCGCTGAAAAGCTCCAGGCCGCGGTTCACGGCGTCCGCAGCCTTGTCGGGGATGGCCACCTTGCCCTCCGCCTTGGCGTGCACACGGGCCGGGCAACCGCGTGCGCTCAACCGGGCCGGAGCCTGCGACCACCCGAGATGCAGGTCGATCAATAGCGTCCTCTGACACGCACGAAGAGCGCCGCGCGGGACTGTGGCGACGCTTGGGGCACGGATGAGGATGTGTGGTTGGCCAACCGGCGCAAGCCCTGCCCCGCGCGCGATGCGCGGACCCGCAGAGCAAAACGTTCCACAATTGAACCGACCGACAGTGCTGGATGTCCCATGCGCCCAACGTCGCAGCGGGGATACCTGAGGCTTCGTGTGAGTGAGGTGCCGTGGCCTGCCGGCACCCAGGAGCGGTTGGCGGCACGGCAAGGGGGCAATCATGACGATGCTGTGTCGGTTATGAAACCTTGACCCCAAGAATTGAGACGATGACGTTCGGTGGCGCCTCACGAAGATCGTACTCTCTAGGCGTGGCTCCCTTTGGTCGCTCTACCATGGATTCGGATGCAGTCTCTTCCGATACTGCCGAGGCAGGGCAAGACGAGTGCACTTTCAACGAAACCTAACTCGATCGCCTGCCAGACTTCTGGCAAGCACCGCTGCCAGCTGCAGCTGTCGCAGGCTCCTACGTCCTACATCTCCTAAATGAAGGGCAGCAGGACATACTCGGCGTAGAAGAGGTTCCAGATGTTGCGGTAGAAGCCCTGGATGCTGCGCTTGGAGAACCCCTCGCGGTCGGCCTGGATGGCGACCGACACGAGGAAGGCCGCGTAGACAGCGTGCGCCCCCGCCATGACCGGGACGCAGAAGACACCGGGCTTGGTGACGGCAAGCACGGCGGCGGCCACGTAGTTGGCCAGCAGGAGCGAGACGGCGCCCCAGGCGATGCGCCGGACGCCGAGGCGCGTGGCGAACGTCTCGATGCCAAACTTGCGATCCCCCTCGACGTCCGGGAGGTCCTTGGTGATCGCAATCACCGTCGCGAAGACCGTCACGAAGCACGTGATGAACAGAATGGCAGGGGACCACTGGAACGGAAGCCTGCACCGCAGGTGGCACGGGAATGAATGAATGCCTGCAGGGTCGGGGGTACTGCCCGCCAGAGGCACGGCGGTCGCTCCGCAGCTCACCTGAGGGCGGCCCGGGTGGCGTAGTACACGCCGAAGTTGAGGAGGAAGCCCCGCACGGTGGCAATGATGAGGAAGGCGGGGACGGCGAACTGCTTCAGGCGCAGGGGCGGCACCGAGTACACGGTCCCGAGCAGGAGGCCCGTGGAGTACAGGGACGCGATGAAGGGGCCGAAGTGGACGTAGGACAGCGTGACGCCCAGGGCAGCCAGGCCCAGGCAGAGGACCTGGAAGCACGCAGCCAACGACGCATCGTAGTCGAGCCTCCACTGCTGGTGTCAATCAGAGACGACCTGGCTCAAGAAAGCCAGTAAGCAGCCCCGTCCTCAAAGCACATCATGCCTTATGCCGTCGCACTCACCCACGCCACTGGCTTGGACAGCTCCCCCGCAGCGACGGGCAAGAAGGGCTTGTTCACCGCGTCGATGTCCACGTCGTAGATCTGATTGATGCCCACGATGTACCCGTTGCCGCACAGCAGCGCCACCAGGCCTGCGACGACAGAGCCCGTCGCGTCACTGTGGCATCCACATTCTTGTGTGCTGCCCAAGGCAAAGGGAGCATGAGGTCTCACCCATGAGCGCCCTGGGAAATAGGGTCCAATCGACGAGCCCCGCGTTCTCCACCAGCGCCCGCGACACCACCATCGTCGTCCCAAGCACTGAGGTGGGCACATGCGCACGGTTTTCCAAAGCTGTTCCCAAGGAGCGCACGCATCCGCTATGCCGATCGCCACGTTCTTCTCACACCTGTCCCTCGGATGGTGTGGGGCCTCAGGAACTTCCAGAACGCCTGCAGGAAGCCCGCCAGGCCGCCCGCCGTCGCGCGGCCCATCCCCTCCACGCCGCCTGCCCCGGAGTCATCCGCGGGATAGGACGTCCCCACCGCCGCATTGCACGTCTGACCGACGCGCGCGCCCGTCTCCGGGGCCGGCGGGCAGCGCCTGGCTCTGCTTTCGAGCACCGACGCGGACGCCACCCTCCAGGGGCCGGAACGCACACAGCCCCGGCCCTGCCCCGAGCGCTCGGCGCGTACATCCGCCCTGCGTGGACGGAAGGGGCAAACTCGGTGAGAAACTTCAAATCGCGGTCCCGGGGGTGGATAGGCTGTTCGTGGCTGGCCCGGCTCGTCTGCTGAGGCCACGTGCGACACAACGCGGCACTGCCAACAGGCACTCAATGATCGGAAAAAGCGATGGGTAAGGCAACCAGCATCCCAAGACGCGCGCCGGGGCAGCGGGAGCATGGCGGCAAGTGTTGGCGAGCGATGCGCGACCACGATCAGAGCCGGGCACCCCCGCGAGTGCAGCTGCTGCATGCCCTCACATTTGCATGACAGCGGGCGAGACGCCTGGCAGTCCCCGCGCCTGCATCAGGCGTCCCTTCACAGCCCAGAGAGATGACACACGATGGAAGTGCGATGCCTCTTCGAGAAAGCGTGGATATGATGATAGTGCACAGAAGCGCCCAGCCGAACGAATTTCCCAGCCGCCAGACCCTGACTCCGGCCCGACTTGGCCACGGCGAGTCGTTTTCCCATCCTCACGGGCTCACGACCCTCTCCACATTGCGCAATCATCGCAAGGCGGGCGCCATAGCGAGGCAACAAGTCGCAGGGGCGTTTTTCCCGTTGCAGGACTTTGGGTCTCTTTTCAGGACGACCTGCGCTTCCTTTGGCGCAGCTGACGCGCCTGACCTTGTCGTTGTCGTGCCATTATCGCGCCTGTCCGAAGGGACGCTTCAGTTTGAGGCGCCGCCGCCCTTTTCAGGGCCACCAGCGGGGCACGGGACGTGATGGCGCAAAAGGTCAAGAAGTCGACGAAAAAGTTCCATCAGAAGGGACTCGATGGAGAACTCAAACGAAGGTGTTTCGCCGCCGCCGGACGGAGCCAGACTCGGGCCAGCCGGCGCCTACGCAGGGCGCGTCTACGGCGCGAGGGGGTCGCTCGAGCCGTTGCAAGCTCGCCTTCCACCCCTCCCCCGCAGGAAGGCCAAGAAGGCGGTGCGCAACATCGTGGAGCAGAAGGAGGAGCGTTTGAAAGCCGCGCAGGAGCGCCAGGAGGCCAATGACTTGAAAAAGAAGGCCCGCAGCGAGGTGCGAACCCCAGGGGCCGCGCGTGGCAGCGGCGTGCGCTCAAAGCGCAGCCTGTCATTCAGATGTTCCCACTGGCGGCGTCGTCGGTGTCTGCCCATGCCTTGTCTTGGCAACGGGCGCTCCCGGGTAGGCGGCGCGAGGCCCGCAACTCCTGCCACGGCCGTCCCGCGGACCCTGGGCCCCGCAGGCGGCCGCGGCGATGGACGTGGACAGTTTCCTGGACGGCGGGTTTGAGCGGCTGGCCGGGAGTGACTCGGAGGACCTGCCGAGCACCGCGGGCTCCGACTCCGACACCGACTCTGGCGCGTCAACTGACTCAGAGGACATGGACGACGAGGAGGTGTTGAAGATGCTGGAGGAGGCGAGGGAGGAGGCGGAGAGGGGGGCGGCGGATGAGGACGGGCCGTCGTCGTCGGCATCGGACGACGAAGAGGACGGGGCTGACCCGGCGATCGCTGCCAAGACGCGCGTGCTGCGGGACAGCATCCGCAGCCACAAGGAGCAGCTGGAGCAGCTCAGGCGAGAAAGGGACGCGCGTGCAATCACCTCAGCAGGACGTGTGAATGGCATCGGCCCAGACATTCCCTGGAACACAGCATGGGAACTTGCATTGGCTGGGCTCGTCATTGCAGGGAGCAGGACCCTGCGTTCTATCAATACCTGGCCGAGACGGACAAGAACTTGCTGGCGTTTGGGGAGGGCGACAAAGACGCTGGGGAGGACGGTGAGGGGGGTTGCCGCGGGAAAGGGCGGACTGACTGGGCAAACAGCAGGGTCATGATCTGGAATGCGCTGGTTCTCGTTTGGAGTCGCAGAGGAGGAGGAGGACGGGGCGGCGAAGGAGGGTGAGAGCGATGAGGAGGAGGCGGATGGGGCGGGGCGCGCCCGGCGGCTCGTGGCGACCACAGAGCTCGTGGACGGGTGGTGTGCTGCGGCCAAGGAGCGCGCGTCGCAGGCCACGACCGCGGTGTTGCTGAAGGCCTACCGCGCGGCCTGCCATTACGGTGCGGAGGACGACGGAGACGGGGCCGTGTCTCAGGAGATGCTCATCACGTCGCCTGCCGTGTTCAACCGCCTCATGCTCTTCGTTCTCAAGGTGCGCGGGCGCCACGGGGGTGCGGGAGGTGCGAGCAGAGCGCAGGGGGGGCAAAGCCTCTCGGGGTTGGGAAGCAGGCGTGGCGAGGCGAGCTCTACAGCCTGCTGCAGCACATGCCACCGTGCGTTGCTTAAGAGCTTCACGTCCTTCTCGCCGAACGCAACTTTGCTGCCTCCTTGCAGGAGATCCACGGCATCTTTTTGCGGATGCTGTCCCTCGAGGGCCGCAAGTCCGTGACGCACGAGGACATCGCCAAGTCGCCGCGGTGGAAGAAAGTGGAGCCGCTCGTGCGGACCTATCTGGGCAACACGCTGCAGGCGAGAAGCCAGAGGCTGGAGCGATGCACGAGGCCTTGCGCGGCCACGCAACCATCTGCTAATTGACATTCATCGTTTGCGTCATCTATGCCAATGCTCTCTTTTGCCTTCTGACACGCTTTCCTTAACATCCATCCTCAACACCCACCCACCACTTTTGCCGCTGCCCCCCCAGGTCCTGCGCACCGTCACCGACCGCGGCCTCCTCGCCTTCGTGCTCCGCCGTCTGCGCGCCTCGGTGCCCCTGATGCTGGGCATGAACAAGGTGCAATCGAAGCTCCTCAAGCAGGCGGTAGAGTTGTTCCGGGACGGAGAGCGCAAGGCGCGGATCCAGGCCTTCCTCCTCGTACGGTGAGCCACGGCGAGCGAGCGAGACCATGCTGTTTGAAACAAGGCTGGTGGTGCAGTGAGGTAGTGAAGACACATAGCTGTAGAGTCATGTTTGGTACAGACAGATTGACGTGGTGGCGGTCAATGCCTGCCCTGTGTCTTGCCGCACATGCGACCGCTGCGTCTTCTCCCGTTACCATCCCAGGGAGATGGGCATGTCGCTGCCGGACCCTGCACTCGAGGACGCCCTGAAGGCACTGGTCAAGGCATATGCGGGGCAGGCCAAGCTGATGACCGCGGCCAGTGCCCCGCACCTCAACTTCATGGCGTCGTGCATCTCCGAGATGCTCTCCGTGGACCCCGCCGCGTCCTACGCCCTCGGATTCACCTACGTCAAACAGGCGAGGACTGCGGGCATGCTATCACGAGCATTTGTCGCTATGAGCATGGCCATGCTGCCATGGATGCAGTGAGGCATCAAGGGTCCAGGGGATAAGCAGGGAGTGTTTTTAAACTTACTCATCCTTACCCTTGACTCGGTTGGTGACCCATGCCAACGTGACCACCATCCAAAGCCACCCGACCTCCCATAACTTACCGTTCCCTCGCCCCCCGCCCCCAGCTGGCCATGCGCATGCGTGCCGCGCTCACCCAGCGCACGAAGGAGGCCTTCCGCGAGTGCTACAACTGGCAGTACATCAACTGCCTGGAACTCTGGGCACGCGCCCTGGCCGCCCACCACGACCGCTCCGAGCTGCGGCCTCTTGTGTACCCCGTCACCCAGGTGAGGCAGCCAAGCGATGATGATAGTGATGAGAATTATGTTCAGTAAATAGTAGACAAAAGGCGCCATGTTTAACAGGTGCGCGGCTGATGGCAACTGGCAGACATCACTTCCACCCTAGCATACTTCACCTCCCTCACGATCTAACCCACCCCCGCAGCTCCTGCTGGGCTGTGCGCGCCTCGTGCCCACGCCCCGCTACTTCCCTCTGCGCCTGCGCTGCGTGGCCATGCTCAACCAGCTCTGCCGGGCCACGGACTCCTTCGCGCCCATCGCCCCGGTCCTTCTGGAAATGCTCGACTTCTCCGGGTTCAAGAAACGTGCTAAGGCACCCGGCGCGCCCCACGACATGGGTCTCATCCTGCGGGTGTCCAAGAGCGCCCTGCGCACCGCATCCTTCCAAGACGTGTCGATGGAGGGCCTGCTGCTGGCCCTGGCCGACCACCTCGCGCAGTGGAGCTGCCACGTCGCCTTCCCGGAGCTCGCCTTCCCGGTGCTCGTAAGGCTGAGGCGGTTCGCCAAGGCGAGTGGGCGGGGCACTGGGATGAACGATGGGGCATGCTATGGGCATGTCCTCACCTGTGAATACGCCTGACCTGCAACGGTCTTGAGAATGGGGTGATGCGATGAGCGTGTCGTTACCTTCTGCGAAAGCCCTCTTACATGCTATGCTCTCCCCCACTCCCTGCAGTCCACCAACGCTGAGAAGCTCCGCCGCCACGTCCGCGCCTTCTCGGCGGCAGTCGAGCGTAACATGGAGTGGGTCGGGCTGAAGCGCGACGGGGTGGACTTCAGCCCCAGAGACGCGGACAAGATCGCGGCGTTTCTGGCGCAGGAGAACGCCAGGGGCGCGAGCCCCGTGCAGCAGCTCGCGAGGCAGCTGGAGCAGCGGGCACGCGAGCGGCGCAGCGCCATGCACACCGAAGAGGTGCTGGTTGGGGAGGGCGGGGGCGCGGAGGAAAGTGAGGACGAGGATGAGGACGATGGGGAGGACGGGGAGGAGGAGGAGTGGCTGGGGGAGGTGAGAGGGGTGGGAGACGGTTCGCGAGCACAGCGAGGTTCGTTTGCGTGGTGGGAGGGTGAGGTGGGGCGCAGCAGAATGCTTGTGGTTGGAAAGCGGAAGTGTGCGCGTTGCAATGTATGGCTGATTCGCGACTGCTTTTGCTCGCATGCCCCAGGCTGCTGGTCTTCTGCAGTTCCATCATGCCTCACGCTTTGTGAACTCTGTTACAACGCTTGCAGAAGCCCGAGGAGGGCAGGGGAGGCGACGACAGCGATGGCGAGGATGGCGGTGAGGACGATGGCGACGAGGAGCTGCCGCGGACGCCCGGGCCGCGGGTGTCTCGGGAGGGGCGGCGCGGTGGTCGCGCGAGGGTGGCCAACGGGGGCGGAGGGTGGGACGACGGGCTGGGAAGCGACGAGGACGACCAGGTGGAGGACTTTGTGATGAGTGGGAGCGAAGACGAGGATGTGGAGGATGGGGGGAGCAGAAAGGGGCGCGCCAAGGTGAGGAGGGAGCGGTAGACAGCGGTGGGGCATGGAGAGGTGTGGGACTTGGTTGGGCGTGGTGGCAATCCTGGTGTCTCTGCTTTGATTTAGAGAGAGTGTGGGTGGCAAGGGGTTATGGTGGCCGTGCGTGCAGGGGAAGGGCAGCAAGGGCGTGGATGGGAGGGGCGGGAGGGGCGGGGAGGGCGTCAAGAGGGGTGGGGCTGGGAAGGGCGGGAAGGGTAAGCCGGGGCTGGGGGCGCGGGACGCGGGGGTGAGGAAGCATGGTGGGGGTGGGAAGGGGCCGGATGGTCGCAAGTGGAAGCCCGCGTTTGATGGGGCTGCGACGGAGGGGCAGCTGTGGAAACGTGGCCGGGGGTGCAAGGAGGGGTCCGGGAAGAAGGCCAAAGGCAGCGGGGGCAGGAAGTGAGGCGGTTGTTACTTGATTGGGTTTAGGTACATGGTTGCGTGTCGAGAGGCGAGAGGCGAGAGGCGAGCTGAGCTGTTGGAAGCACACATCCTTGTCGACTCGATTGAAAACGTCCCAGTGTCTTTTCACAGAAGAAAGCGTCAACGCTTCGCATGGCCAGGTGATCATCGCCAGCTGACCCACACCCCATCGCAAACGCTGCCTTATCCACGCAGCCGCCCTTGGCCCCAACCTCACAGCAACCGTCCCCGCCAGCCACTGCTGTACCCACACCCCACCCTGTACATGCTTGCCCTCAAATGCGTACACACTCCACACCCCACCTCGTACATGCTTGCCCTCCAATGCGTACCAACTCCACACCCACACCCCCCCCCCGCACCCGTTCACAATCAGATGCGTACGAACTGCCGGGTGTCCTTTTGATCCTTCGCACCGTGGGGGTTGGCTGCTGAGAATCCATGCCCCGTCCCCCGTCGGTCGCCCCCGACCTTCTTCCGCGTGTGGCGGGCCTTGGATTCGATGTTCAGGTTCACCTTGGGGGGCACTGCGAGGTGGGTGGGATGGCAAGAGGCAATGGACCGTAGACGACCTGTGAGCTGTGCGGTGCGGTGCGCAAGCGAAGCACACGGTTGCCGATCCGCAAGTGTTGCTAAGCGTCGGGGTGGAAGCGTGCGGCAACAAGTGAATGCCCTCGTCAGTGCGTGTGCATGTGCGTGCGTGTTTGTTTGCCATCTGTCTCTGCACTCGCCTGGGAACCCAAAGGACTTGGACAGGCCCTGGAGGTCGAGGGTGTGCACGTTGAAGATGTCCTTGAGCTGGTGGCTGTTGTAGGCCAAGAGGTACGACCTGAGGGGATCGAGAGGTGGGTGCGATGGTCGGTGCGATGGCGGGCGTTGGGTGGGGTGGGCGTGGGGTGTGCGTGGGGTATGCACGAGGGGCAGCGCAGGGTAGCCTCACCGGTATGCGTCCTTTGCGGACTGGTGAAGGTAGTAGTTCTTCGACACCAGCTTCTCCAATTGGCTCTGCACGTTGGCCATCTTGCTGGTGGGGAAGTCGTACTCGTTCAGCGGCACACGGGCGGCTTTGAGATACCTGCGGGCAATGGGAAGACCATAGAAATGGCGAGTGAGAGACCGCCCATGGTGAGAAACTGCCAGAACCATGGCATGCGGGGGGTCGATCATCCCCGTGCCTGACATCTTACCCCAAGACATGGTGCGGCAAGTTGAGGGGCCAGTATTATACACAATACACAACTGATAACCTCAAAAGCTCACTTGAGGAATCCGAGCTCTTCAGGCATGAGCATGAGCAGCGCCCGCCCGCGCCCGTTGCGCCCTCGCGCCGTCCGCCCCACCCGGTGGATGTACTCTCGAGGGTCATCCGGGGGATCGAACTGAATGATCCAGTCGACGGCGGGGATGTCCAGGCCACGGGCCGCCACGTCTGCGCGGAGGGCGAAGCGGGAGCGGAGACTTCACGACGCCACCCGGGTCACTTCCCGCAGCTCATACTCAACCCAGGCCCTCACCCGTGCAGAGCAGGATGCCCTTGTCGGCCTCGCAGAACTCGAAGAAGGTCGTCGTGCGCTTCTGCTGCTTCTGCTTGCCGTGGATGTCGCGGACGGGCACGTCGATGTAGTTGAGGAGCTCTGAGTAATACTTGACGGCGTTGCAGCTCGAGAAGAACACCATGACCTGCGAAAGGGGAGGTTGTCACAGGCACTGGTAATCCAGTACCACTGTGCTGGCTTAAATACGGTATGGCTTAGAATTTGGTTGAGTGTCTGCACCCCACCCAACACCATACAACAACGCCAGGGTGCTGTGCCGGCTCACCTTCTTGCCGAGGTTCTTCTTCAGAAACGTGAAGAGCAGGAGGAAGCGCTTGTCCGCCGGCACCACGCAGTAACCCTGCTCCAGGCCCTCCCGGGTGGCCGTTTCCCTCGAGTCGTCCACGCCCACGTAGATGGGCTTCTTTTTAAACGAGAGCCTCGCGAGGTCCTCCACCTTCGTCGTCTGCAAAGCACACGCACGAGAGAGGTGCTCAGCGGCGGTGTTATGGGAGGCGGATGTCGCAGTGAGGTGGGTGTGCATGGCGCGGCGTGTTGCATTGCCGCTCGCCCTGGTCAGCTGGCTGCCTGGTCACCTGCGTCGCCGAGAAGAGCATCGTCTGCCGGTCCTTGGGGAGGATCTTGACGATCTGCCGCATCTCCTCCTCGAACCCGATCTCCAGGATGCGGTCCGCCTCGTCAATCACCAGCACGGCCAAGTTGCGGTACACGAAACCCTTCGTGTTCTGCGGGAGGCCCAGCATCGCACGGCAGCGTGACAACACCGAAACTAAGACGACCAGAAACCAAATTCCCGTGTCTCTTGCCCTAGTCTTGCCGCCCTGTCAGCCCCAAAAGGGTCCCAGCCCTCACTCAAGCACACACAGCACGTAGAAACCCTGTCTTGCCTGCAAGTGGTCCAGGAGCCTCCCCGGGGTGGCCACGACGACGTCGACCCCCTTCACGAGCTTCTCCGCCTCGCTGCGGCGATTGGCGCCCCCCATAACGATGCCGTGGGTCTGGCTGTGGTGCCGCATCAAGTCCCGGCACACGCCGTAAATCTGCATTGCGAGCTCCCGCGTCGGCGAGATGACCACGACGCCCGTGCCGTTGCGATGGGTGAACTTGGTCCTGTAGAGCAGCTCCACGCTGGGAACCAAAAAGGCGAGCGTCTTGCCGGACCCCGTGCGCGCTGCCCCGAGGAGGTCGCGCCCCTGCGGCCGGAACAGCGAAGTAATACGAAACGTCACAACGCATGGTCAAGCAATGAGGCCGCACGCTGCCCTGGGCGCGCCGCTCGCCTGCAGCAGCTGTGGGATGGTGCGGGCTTGGACCTCCGTCATGTTCTCGAAGCCCATGTCGCTGATGGCCTTCTGTGTCGGTTCGGAGAGCTCCAGCGACGCGAATTTGACGTTGGACATGATGCCGGAGACGTTGGCGTGCACGTGCTCCACCTCGATGCCCAGCCGACGGCTGAAGGACCGGTGCGCGTCACTGGTCGGAGGGGGCTGCGGGAGCTCGCCGCTGCAGGGCAGGGGTCGAGAAGACAGAGTGACATGGGGTCCGGAGACACGCGGCGGGCGCGCGCGACGCGAGGGCGGCGCGACGCGCTGGCAATGCCCGTCGCCTTCCGGAGTGGCCAGCGCGCCGCCGCGGGCGCCGCACGAGTCACCTGGTCCCTGGCCGATCGTCCTCGTCGCTTGAATCGCTTGCACGCGCCTCGCCGCGCTCTTCATCCCTCTCCTCCCGCCTCCCAGCTGTGCTGGGCTGCCCCGCACGCGCACGCTTCACCCGGTCCCGGGCCGGAGCCTCGCCCTCCGCATCCGCGTCACCGCCCGCAGCACCATTAGCTGCTTCATGAACTGCAAGCATCATAGCGAACGTTTCTCGCATGCTCGGCGCCGTGGCGCCTTCCAACAAAGGGAAATTAGGGCACCAGCCCACGCGCGTCCGCCGCGGACGCGATGGCGGCGGCGGTGCTCGTTATCATGGACACAGAACAGCAACAATTATCTACGCACAGGCTGGGCAGCGGCGCACCGGGTGTGGCCGCAGTTTCCCTCCCGTCTCCACCGTCCTTCCCCTTGGAATTGTGCCTCTTGCGCTTCTTCTTGGCCTCCACCGCCGCTGCCGTCATTTCGGCAATCCCCCTCCCCACACACGCTCCTGATTGCGGCCCGAGACACGTCCAGCAGGCGGCGTCCTTTCCCGTGCTTTGCTCAGGATGAGGGACGGCGCGGGTCAGCGGGCGAGGGATTCCATGCAAGCGGCACTACACGTCAGCCACATCGGGAGCGCGAGATGACCCGCCGCCACTCCAGTTTCTGGCCGTGTGCACGTCAGTGGGGTGGGCGTGCTCTCATAGCGCGGCGATGCATCCCACGCACGTCTGCCTAGCAAATTCGTACAGCATAGAGGGTCGTCGCACGCGTTCAGAGGCTGCTTTCTTGTGAAAAGCTCGCCTGGTTTGGCTGAGAAGCCATTGCTCTGTAACACTTTTCCCAACCGGGGTGCGGAGGTAGAGGCCGAGCACTAGGGCGCGCAGCGCCAGGGGAGTCGCTCGTCGCGACGAGGGGGCGTCGCCATGAGCAGGTCGTCGGACGCGCAGGATGCCGTGCTGCGAGTCGTGCAAGCAAGGGATGAAGGCGTGGACGCACGGACGCTGCAGGTACTGCTTTGGTGAACGTCGTGGCCCGGCCCATCTGCTGCTGCTAGGGCTGAGAGCTAAGGCAGCGCCATTCCCGCACGCGTCCCGCCCCACCCTTGCCCGCAGGAGCTGCTCCCGGACATTTCCACGGAGCAGCTGATGTTAGCTATCAACGCATGTCTCAAGATACACCGGCTGCAAGTGTTTAAGCGCGGCGGCACGGAAATCTTCAAGGTGAGCCCTGCTTGATGGCCACAATGCGGCTCCTGAGCCGCGAAGCATCCGCGCCGCACCCAGCGCGTGCGCATCTCGAACCCTCCGCAGTACGTGACCCTCGAGGAGGCGCAGAAGCTCAAGGGACTGACCCCTGACGACATCCTCGTCCACCAGCTCATCGCGGAGGCCGGTAACTTGGGCATTTGGAGCCGGGACATCAAGCTACGCAGCAACCTGCCGCAGGGGACGATCGGGCGCATCATCAAGAACTTGGAGAGCAAGCACCTGATCAAGGCCGTCAGGTGCAGCCTGCCTCCCGTCTCGCCCTGCTATTGGCAGCAATGGGGGGCTGCAGCGGGGCCGTGCCTTCTCATTTTCGTATCGGTCTTTCCATCAGATCGGTGGAGGGTGCGAACCGGAAGGTCTACATGCTGATGGAGCTGGAGCCAGCCCAGCAGATCACGGGCGGGGCGTGGTACACGGACCGCACCCTCGACAGCGAGTTCGTGGAGAAGGCGCGGGAGATCTGCCTGCAGCTCATTCGAAAGAACAAGGTCGCGACGCTGGGGGACATCATGGGTGAGCGTGGTTCTTTAAAGGTTTAAACGCTGCGCTGCGCCACGCCACGCCACGCCACGCTGCCAGTGGGATGGTGTTATCACTGGGCGGCTCCCGTGCACTTGCAGACTTCATCAAGCGCCACAACGTCTTCACAGTGGACCTGACGGCCACCGACGTCGATGCCGTGGTGCACACCCTCATCTACGACGGCCTGGTGGAGGAGTTTGAAGAGGACGGTGCGTGCACAAGCACTTTGCTGTAACTTGGTTAACCATTGCGACGAACATGAAGTCTGCAAAGACCATGGGGTAGCTGCACCAAGACTTCCCGACGGTTCTGTCGACGCCTCGGCGCGATGTGCTGAGATGCAGTGCAACGCCTCGTGCGTCGACCGTCCTCCCCGCAGGAGAGGACCACTTCAGGCCCGCGCGTCTTGAACCCAAGTCTTCGTCCTTTGGCACCATCCCGTGCGGCGTCTGCCCCGTCATCCACAACTGCTCGCCCGACGGGCCGGTTTCGCCCTACACGTGCGAGTACTTCAAGGCTTACTTCAACTTCTGAGATGGCTTCGTTTGAGTCGTCTCGCAACCACCTGCTGTGCTCGTTGCGCCTCGACGGCAGCACGACTGCAGCGTCCCCTCTCTTTGCACGCCACCATTTGAATCCCAGCAGTGCGCTCGTGTTACGCTACGCATCGGCACTCATCCTACCAATGCTGGCGCTGCCCCAGCATCTAGATGTCACAGGCATCAGTCCTCCTTGGCACCGCCCGTGCCATCCTCTTGGCCCTTCCCGACGGCCGGCCTCTCTGGGACCTTTGCGTGGGCTTGGCTTTTCAAACCCTGTGCGTGCTCTGGCTCGATAGCTCTGAGGACCTGGTCCTTGGTGCTGACCAGCCGTGCCAGAGTGCCGAAGACAGCCTGGGAAGAGGAAGGAGTGGGTCGATGTGATCCGAGTATATGCACAACAGGCAGCAGAAAGCGCAGCGTGATGCAGGCGCACAGCAGTCTTGCAAACAGCGCCACACCTTGGGGAAGATGACGACGAAGAGGGAGGCCGCGAAGCCCAGGAAGGTGACGGGGTTCAGGAAGAGCTTGAGGCGAGAGATGGCGAAGTAGACGCGGACGTCGTTCTCGAGGTCCCAAGGCGTGCACTTCTCCGCGGCAATGGTGACCGACTTGGAGCCCAGGAAGTCGAGGGGCCAGTGGTGCGTGCCCAGGGTGACGCGCGCGGACGGCGGCGCGTCCACGTGCAGCACGTTTGCACCCCAGGGGAGGCGGACCTCGACCTCGCAACGATCGAAGGCCACCTCGCTCAGGCTGGGGCTGTGGGCAGACACGCGCAGAGAGTTCTTTCAGGTTTGGGTGAGTCCTCACTAGCGCCGCTGGGTCACCTATCATGCACATACGCCTGCCCATGCAGAGCTCGAACAGCAAGGGTCGCCTGAGTGTCGCAGCCACTCACCCGACAGCACGCATGACCCGAAGAATCACTACAGCAATACAAGCGTGATTCAAGAGCAAAGGCACTCACCCGAGGGGGAGGACCACCGCCAACGGCATCTGCCCTTTGCCGATGGCGAGGCCTGCCTGAGAGCCGTCCTTCTTAATCAAGTTGAACTCGGGCTTGGGGTTGCCTGTCGTGGGGAGCGAGTAACTGAGCTGGAAGGTCGTGCTCTGGCCGCCCAGGAGCACGTATCGAGGCTCGAACTGCGGGGACGGGGACAGGCGTTGATGGATAAAGGGTGTCGGCATGCGTGGGTCTGGCAACGAACGCAACTGCTATTGTACATGATTTGCAGCGCGAGCGAGCGAGGGATGATTGGCAAGAGGCGACCAAAGCAGGATGCATTGCTTGGCGTCATGAGTGCATGCACACGCTCACCAGGTAGGCGGTGAAATCGGGTTCAGAGACCTGCGTCCCAGTAAAGATGAGGCCGATGCGGTCCCGCAGCACGAAATCGGTGGCGCCGGGGGGCAGGGTGGCGGCCATACGGTCCACCATGACCATGGACGAAACGTGCTTCCTGCGACCGAACCTCAGGCGGGGGTCACGAGGTGCAGCGCGGCCCCCATCTGGATTACGAAATAATCCCGGCCCTCACCTCTCCCTCCGCTCCCGGGCCATCTCCACCGCCATGCGGTCGAAATGCCCCAGGACCCGCGGGGCTGCGTTGCGGACGGTGTAGAGCTCCGTGACGCGCGTCGAGCTCAGGAGGGGCACCGCCACCACGCGCTGGACTCGCTCTCCCTCCAGCAGCACTCCGTTGTGCCAAAACTCCACTGCAGGTGGCCGCGCTGAGGCGTTCAGGGACTGAAGCAAGAGTGAGGTGGGGTCGGCAGCACCCCGAACAGCGCACGCACCTCTCAGTTGCGGGCGCTCCCCTACGCCAGACCACTGCCCCACGTTGAGCCACTTGATCGTCGTCTGGGACTTTTTCTTTTTGGGCTTGCTCGCCTTCCCACCGTCGCCCTGGCTGTCGCCTGCGTCCAACTGGCCACCTGCCGTGTACTCCTCGACCCGCGTCGACGGGAGCGTGACGGCGACACTCTCGGACAGCACGCGGTGGCCGGGGATGTCCAGCTGGAGCGCGTCCGTGAACACCATGCGGTTCTGCAGAGACGCCGAAAAGCGGGGCTCCAGGGAAGCGCGATCGCCCGCTCTGCGCTCTTCCGGTACCTCCCACGTACCTCTGTGAGTCCTAAGGAAATGTCCTCGAAATCGATCTCCTCCGGATCCGTGCGCAGGGCCCCGAGCATGTAGCGGCGCACCACCAGCGTGTTCTCCTTGCCCTTCTGCACGCCCGCCGCGGACAGATCGATCGTCGCGCATCTCCCATCCTCCAGTTGCACCACGGGGAGACTGTCCCGGTGCGTCGCGGGCGCCTGGTACATGCCCGCGGCCAGGGACCCCAGCGTCTGCCCTGCCGCAGCGCACAGCGTCAGCGCCTTGATCTCGTCTTTGAAGGTGATGACGCTGCAATCACAGAAAAGGTGCGCTAAGAGCCATTCCGCACGCGCATCGGGCCTCCGATCGCGAGAGGCGAGCCTCTCCACGCGCGCACCGAGGAAGCGCCCACGCGGCGTCCCCCGTGCATCCCTAGACCGATGGCGCGACCAGCTGATGCATTTTCATGCACGTCATTCGCAGAGAGGCGCTGAGCGATCCAATCGACGCCGCGACCTCACTCGCTGGCTGCTGTCCACGTCCCCAGCTGCGCCACGTACAGGCTGCGCGAGACGCTGTCGATGGTCGCTCCATGTGAAATCACAACCACAGCGGCAGCAACGCAGCTTGCAAGCAGCGCGGTTGGTCGCCCGGGACCCCGCATCCTGCCCCCGCCTGTGCTATCCTGCTAAAACTTCGGTCCAACCATTCCACGGTGCTGAGACCTAGTGTGCAGCAGACAGCTCGGTGACGGCCAGTGTTCCAGCGCAGCCAGGTGCACACCCCTCGCTTCAAACTCTCTCCTGCGCCCTGACGCCCTCTTGCAGCCCCCTGACAGGGCCCCGACAGGGTGGCAACGACAGGCGGTCAGCGTCTGCATACGCGCACGACACAGAGGGCTCGATGTGGTGTCATGACATGAAGGGCTCGGTGTGGTGTCATCTAATCCTGTGGCAAGCAGGGTCACTCAGGACTCAGGAGTGCGCTCCTCACGTCTTGCGCCCCTCATCGCGCAGCAGCGTCTCCTGGTTGCTGGCCCCCTGCTGCCGGCTCGACCCGTCCGACTTAACGTAGTGCTTCCAAGGCACGGGGAAGAGGAGGGACGTGCTGCTCCGCCACCGCTGGAACTCCGCGTCGCCACCCCACCGCTCCTTCTGCTGCTTCTCTTGCAAGGGGATACCGGATGCCTTGAAGAGAAGGAGCATCGTGAAGAGCGGGCTCGCGACAGCCTGTGGAAAGAGAGGGGGCACGCGATGGCAGGTGGGACGCCGGGAGGACGCCGGGAGCAGGGGCCGTAGGGATGCCAGGCTGCTGTGGCTGGCTCACCACGAACTGCCACGTGCGCAGCATGGACGTGGAGAAAATGAAGACGCCCCACCAGATGCATATCTCCCCGCCGTAGTTCGGGTACCTGGCATAACTCCACACACCCACGTCAACGAACTTGCCCTGCGATCCGCTCCATCAGGGTCGGCATGACGCAAAGCATGGGCGTGATTAGCTTCATGCCGTGGCGATTGCAACGCGCGACACTTGCCTTGTTGGCGGGGTCCATTTTGAAGAAGAGCTTTTGGAAGTCCGCCGTGCATTCCAGCACCATGCCGAGCGCCCACAGGACTGGGCCAATGATGTCCTGGGGCTGGAGCCCGGCGGGGTCGGCGCCGGTGCCGTTCACGATGATGGCCGGGAGGCAGTTGACCCAGCACCACACGGACTGGAGCCAGTAAAACACGAAAAGCGTGGCGGGCTTGTCGAGGACGTCGTGGAACCGGCTGTCGCCCCAGCGCAGCGCCCGATAGAAGAGGAACAGGCCCAGACGGAGCGTCCAGACCGTGATCATGACGGAGATGACCACCTGCCTGCGCGGTGGGGGTGCGGAAAGAAGTGGTGGCGCATGCGTCGCTTCCTGGTGCGAAGGCCGCCGCCTGGGTGCGCGCCGGTACCTGGCTGGCGGGCCATCCGGCGTGCCGGCTCCGAGAGTAATCCCGAGCATCAGCAGGTTCGCTATCGTTCCCGTCACATCGTACACGCGCTCCGTCTTGAGGGCACTCGCAATTGCCCACGAGACCGTGTTCACTCCGAGGGACAGGACTGTATCGCAGGGTCGCGAACGTCAGAAACGGTCATTATCAATGGACGGGTGCGGCGACGCGGCCAGGAGACGCGCGGCGAGGCACGTGAGTGGATGGACAAAGCAACGCAGCGAGCACTCTCACTATAGGCGATGAGGAGGCTCTGCTGGACGCAGCCCATGCCGGGGAAGATGGAAAGCCCGCAGTGCGCCTCCATGGCTGCCGAGACGCCGGGCCGAAGACGAGGCGGGTGGCCAAGTTGACCGAGCCCGTTGCACGAGCCTAGCACTAGGCTCGCGGGGCCTGTGCGGACGCGGAGGACCTTGGAGACGCGCGACGGATGAGAGACTTTTGCACGAGCGAGGGGGTTCCAATGGCACTTCAGAACAAGCATACGAGCTCGGTGTCCGTGGTCGATGCTATCCGGCGCCCGTCGCAAGACGTATAGGAGAGGACTGCCTACGACGCGAGTCCTCGAGATCCACGCAGCGACTGCACGAGTGCAACGTGCCAGCCTGGCACGGCAGTGGCTGGGATGCACCGCATGCCAACAAGTGCCGGACTTGCGGAGGCAATTCGACTGCTGTCGCTGTCATTTCTTCCCCTTCTTGGCCTTCTTGAGCGCCTTCTTGCTGATGTTGGCCGCGGGTCCCGCTGCGGGCCCCATGGCGGAGCCAAGCACGGCCGCCAACTCCTCGGCCCTCTTGAAGGGATCCTCGCCCGGCTGCAGGAAAGGGATTCAGAGTCGATGAGTGCACCGAAGGCATCACTGCCGTACCGCAGAGGGCACATGGGGCAAAAGCTCACGACCACTGCCAGGGGCGACTAGGGCGGGACGCACCGGTGGCTTGCCCCCCCGCTTGACCCTGTCCTGGCTTGTGCGTATTGCCTGCGGCGAAGTTGTGCGACGACTCAGTCCTGAGCTGGAGGTGGCAGGGGAAGCCAAACGACATCCCCCGCCGGCCGTCCTGAACACGACCCAGGCAGGAAAGTTAAAGGAAAGCAAAATGGATCGGCAGAGCATCACCTCGGCAATTTTGATGTACACGTCCTTGCGAGAGCGGACGTCTGGGGAGCAGAGCTTGCCCGTGTCGTCTCGCAGCGCCACGCGGAGTCTGCCCCTCGTCAGCCAGTCCCGGGGGTACGCCTTGTCCTCGGGCTCGCAAGCGAACCCGACTTTCGTCGCCGCCTGTGCGATTTCCTCAATCGTCGGCCCTTGAACCGCCTTCTCCCGCGCAATTCTCCGCCCCTCCGCGGTCGTCTTGCTGCATGCAGGCACGCTCGTCTGCGATCGCATGCAAGCGAGCGCGGCGCGGAGCCATGAGAGCCCCCAAAACATCGACGCACGACTAGCGCCCTCGCCTGCTGTCCAGGTAGGCCGGGTAGACCACCACCCGGCGGTCTGTGACGGTGTCCACCATCTAGGGCGAGCGGACACGTGGAGCACTCAGTAAGAGTCGGTGCGGTCGTACATGCGGGCGAAGTAGTGCATCATCTGCCCCCAGTAGCCCTTGCTGTTGCTCTCGAGCTTCGCCTCCTTGGAAGTCTCCTCCACCCTCTTCTTCAGGTCCAGCTCATCCACCGCCGTGATATGCTCTGCAAACAGGCCGGCTCGCGGGCTCAGGAGACAGCGCTGCCCTCGCGTCAGTCGCTCTCACGAGTGAATCGGTCCAGAAGGATGCGAGGCCCCGGTGGGCTCACGAGGGGCGGAGGGCGCCGGCAGATTTGCGCGCGGGCGGGTCTACGCTCACTTGTGCGCGGAGGCGCGCCGCGGACGGCCTCCTTGGCCTGCCCCGCCCTGCTGCTCGTCTCCTTGGTCTGCCTACCAGCGCTGCTGTTGTCCCTGTTCATGGCCAGCCGAAATCGCAGTTCCTCGCACGTGACATCAGCGGGGCCGCTCTGTGCAGCCAGCGACATCACGCGCACGGCCGTGTGACGCTGACGCGGAGAAATCCGACGCAAGAACACTGTAAAAACTGTTCTGAACAGTTTTCACTTGGATCCATTTGCCTCATATGCTGAGTGCCAGTGCTTGAACTTGCCTGCCGAGCAGCCTTGGCGTCGCTGCTGGCGGTGGCGAACGAGGATGGGACTTCTCCGTTGAGGGGTCGCTTTCCCGGAGCCGCCTTGCGCAAGGCGGCTTAGGCACGATGCCGGCACCTGACCGTCGCATCAGGCTCCACATCGCCAGTGGGCCTTCCCAGGGGCAGGCAGTGCAGTCCGAGTGCAGATGGTGAGCAGGCTCCCTGCTCTCGGCCAGCCGAGCGGGTGCTGATATCGCGGCGAAGAAGCGCGCTTGTCCTTCCTCGCAGCTTGCTCCCGCTTCCATCCAACGCGAAAGTCGTCGCGGACGTCGCCGCCGCCATCAAGCGCTTCTTCGACCTCGATGGCGAGCCAGCGCTGACCGTGGGAGGCTACGCCGTCCTCCCGGAGCTCCCCGCCTCAATTTTCCGGGACGACGATGAGGTTCACGTCACCGTGGCGCCCGCATCGCATCCCGCCCGCCGGAATCCCCGCCAGCAGTCCACACCAGTCGCCCAGGGAGCACAAAGGTTGGTTGCAGCAGCTTGGCCAGAAGGAGCCTGGGACACGCCACCCGCAGCCTGTTGATGATACGCTGTGCCCGCCTGGCCTGGCTGCAGGCGCACGGCGCTTGCTGCGACTCCTGGTGCACCCCACCCGCTGCCCGCCCCGAGGCCTGGGGGTACCGAGGCGAGACCCAACAGGGCTTCGGGAAAGGCCGTTGCGTCTGACGTGAACGCGGGCCTCGTTTCGTCGAGCTCCTCAGAGTCAGGGACGAGCTCGCGCAAGGGGGCGGGTCACGTGGGGTCGCCGGCATCGTCATCGAAGAGCCCTTCCTCATCCTCTCTTGCCTCGGACACCTTTTCCGCGGACGCGTCTTCGTCGAGCGCATCGTCCTCCGAGACGTCTTCCCCTGCTTCCTCGTCGTTTGACACGACGTCCTCTGACGCCTCCTCTGACACGTCCTCCACTTTGGCCTCGTTGAGCGAAGCCCCTTTTGCGTCCCCGAGTCCAAGCGAGGCCTTGCCCGACACGCAGGGGCCCTCAGGAGGTCAGTGGCTTGAACAGTGACGCGCGCGCTTTTTACATGCAACAGCGGCCTGGGTCGGGGTGCGTGTGATGGTGTCATGATATGCTGACCTCCACTGTGGCCCTTGGGCTCAGGGAACGAGGAGGACGCGGGGTCATCGAGCACGGACACCTCGGGGCCACCAGCTGCGCGCGGGAGCGAAAAGCCGGGGGGGCCTGAGGGGCCGGATGGGGGCGAGTCGGCGGCCAAGAAAGGGTCGAGCCGCAATGCGCGGCGGAAGGCGGCAAAGCGCAGACTGCGGCGACTGGGCGTGTTACCACCCAAGAAGAAGTGAGGAGCACGCTGTTGCGATGTGTGCCCAAATGTAGCATGACCCATAGTTGCTGGCGAACCTTGCCTCGCCTCACTCGCCTGCCGCGCTGCAAACCCCTGCAGGGTCTGGCGGCCAGCAAAGGACAGGACCAACGTGGCGGCAGCTGGGGGTTTGGAGCCTGCGGCAACGAAGGAGCCTTCATTACCAGCGAAGAAGCTCCCGGCTGCGAGGGAAGAGGAGGAGGACCGGGCGTCTCCGGGGCAAGGGCCAGAGGTCGCGGCACGACCTACCGACGTTGTCGTGCCCGATCACACCATCGCCCCGAATGGCAAGCGGCGCAGGGCCGTCCCCGACAGGGCGCCAGACCATGTGCGGGAGGACGCGCACGCGATGTCGTCGCCGTCGCCGGGGAGAGCGCCGAACGAGCGAACGATGGCAGGCGTAGTTGCGACGGACAACGGGGGAGGGCGAGCGGACCTGCAAGGAGGGTCGCCCGCGCACCTGGCTTTGGTAGCCGAGGCCGTGGCGTCTTTGGCGTCGTCGGGGCTCGAGCCGCAGGGCATGCCGCCTGCAGGGACGTTCCTTGCCTACCGTGTGCTGGAGATGGGACCGGACCTGTGCCCAACGGTGTCTGAGTACCGCTTGGGAACTCTCGTGGAGTGCGATGCGGCGGCCAACACGGTCGCCCTCGCACCGCACCCCATGGCGCCCCACGCCGGGCTGCGGGGTGCCCAGGACGGTACCGCCGATAGTAATGGCGGCGGTGAGGGAGACGACAAAGACGGAGGGGTCGGGTGTACGAGGCGTCAAAGGGTGCGGCTGGAGGCGGAGTCGCTGTACGATGCTGATGGGGTGCTCCGGGTGGCGATGGGTGCGCTCCAGGGCGTGCGGATGGTGAGCGAGGAGGCACTGGCGGGCGCGCTGAGAGGGAGGGAGGCGGTGGGCACAGAGGGCGAGGGCAGCGGCCGAGCACCGGTCCCTGCTGCTTTAGGAGTGGCCAGGGGCCCACCCAGCAAGCGGACTGCCGAGAGTAGCCAGGGGCCAAGCCAGGGGCAGCCTTTGGACCCAAGGATGCTGGCGGCGAATGTTTTGCTCCTCAGGTGAGGGTGCATTTGCGCGGTCATGCGGGCATGTCTTTGTCTCGGTCGCTCCGGGCCGATCGTCTCGCGAATTGCGAATCAAATCGTTTCGTTTGTTAACTCGCAACGCAGAGCGAGGCGCGCCGCCCTCGTTGGGGCTCTGGCCCAGTCGCCCACGGGAGCTCCAACGGCTGCGGTCGCATCCATGGAAGGTCTGCCGGGTCCGCCCTTGCGAGGACCCACGGCTTTCCAGCACCCTGCCGTGGGGTCGCCCGCGCCAGTGCAGACGGCGCCGCACGGCGCAGCCTCTCAGTCCCAAGACGGGTCCGGCTCTGCAGCGAAGGGTTCCAGGGGCGGTGTTTCTGCACAGGCCCAGCCGGCCACGACGCCCGGGCCAGAGCCCCAGTCAGGCGGCGCAGTGACAAGCCCTGCACCCCAAGCAGGGAACTCAGCCACAGGGGACCCGCCTGAAGTCGAAGTGCCCATGGCTGCAGTCGGCCCCACAGATGCGCAGTCGGAGGGAGGGCATGGGAGTGGTAGCGTGGAGGCAGGCGAGCGCAACGGTAGCGCGGGGGGTAGAGGCGAGGGCGGGGCGCAGGGGGGCAGGGGGCGGGGCAGGGGGCGAGGCCCCAGGCCGCGCCCTGGGGTGAGGCGCGCGGCGGTCGGGGCACTACTGGCGAGCTTGCGCGCCATGCAGGATCCGGTCTTGGCTCCGATTGATTGAATGCCATGTGCGAGTCACCGAGGACGCAGGGACATTCATGAAGCGTTAAAAACATGCTAACGTGCTGCGCGAGTTTGGTAGGGAGTGTGGCATGGCAAGAGTTGGGCAGCGGTGTCAGGAGCACTGCGCGGGCTAGAGGGCGTGTCTGTGGCACGTCACGACCGTCGCAGGTCACGGCCTTCACTTCCCCTCAAGGACGGAATGGAGAGCGAGGGCGGCGTGCTCTGCGGCGGCCGCCAGAGAAGCCGCGTCCTCTTGGGCCCCTCCCTCGGAGCCGGCCATGCCCAACGCCTGCACGGCCCGCACCAGCGCTGCGACGGCGTTGGCGTCGATGCCGTCCGCCGCATCGTCGGGGAGAGGCTCTAGGCATGCCTGCGGGGTAAGACGGGGTACGGATGGGTGATTAAGCAATGTTATCAGCTGAGAAAGGGGCGATTGGGCGGGTGACGATTGGACTTTGCGAGGCGGGGCACGCCTCAGCGGTGTGACGAGAAACGCAAGCGACGAGCCAAGACATCAATGCGCGCGTCCTCGTCCTCACCAGCGCGCGGAGGATCCCCTCCTGCACGGCCGGGACCGGCGCGAACCCTCCGTCCCCCGGCTGCAGGCACTCGGCGATGGCGTCGGCGTAATCGGCAGCAAGCAGCACGGCCCCGCACTCTCGGGGGTGCATGTCACAGAGGAAAGAGAGGGCCTCGGAGGCGAGGGCCCCGACACCGCCGTCCGGGTGCCTCAGGAGGTCGACGACGACCGGCAGCGAGTCGAGGAGCGCGGTCGACGCGCCGGCCCCTGGGGCGTCCGCGTGCCTGGCGTGCTGGTCCCTCTCCAGCAGGGAGCAGCACAGGTCGAGGACGGGCTCCAGGAAGGGCTCGACGGCGTTGTCGTGGGCGTAGGACAGGACGGCGTGGACGCGGGAGGCAACCGACAGCCGCGCGGCGTCGGGGAGCGACAGCGCCCCACCCACGACGAGGGCGCGGCAGATGCGGAGGTTGTGGACGTTGTTGTTGGGGCTGTCGAGGGACAGGAACGCGAAGAAACGGGGCACGACGCCGAGGGACTGCACGGCGGGGAGCCACCGACCGCCGGCGTCCATCAGCGCAACGAAGATCTTGAGGGCGTTGAGGGGCATCAGGTCGGAACCCCGCTCCTCGAGGAGGCCGGGGAGGAGAGGAAGGATGCGGGACTCGAGGGCCCGCTCCATGCTGGGGGACGGCGCCGGGTGTGGCGGGGGTTGCGTGCCGTCCGTCGATGGCCCGGCCCCCGCGTGGGACTGCCGGGACAGGTACGTGAGGACCACGTCCGAGAGCAGAGACACGCTCGCAAACCTGCGGAAATGGCAACGAGCGAGGTGAAGGTCAGGGTCTTCGGAGGGCGAGGGCGGCGGTGGGCCCGACGGTCAGTCGCACGTCGGCTGCTGCGACAAGGCGGTCTCTGTCACGCCGCCCGGCGCCTCACCGCATCTCCGAGTCCGCCTCGGGGTTCCCGACGACCTCGGCGAGCGCCGGTACGAGGGCCGTCGCCGTCGCCTCCACCAGTGCTGCCGGGGGCGGCGCTGCTTGCGCCGCCTCGCTCGCCCCGTCCCCGCCCGGCCTCGGACCCCCCGACGCGCCCACGAGCGCCGGCGCGTGCTCCTGCAGCGCCGCCATAGTCTGCACCAGCGACTCGCGGAACTCTGGCAGCCCCGTGAAGGACACACCGGGGGAGGTGACGGCCGTGGCGAAGGCGGCCAGGCGCGTGACGAGGTCCGGAGAGACGGCGGCGGAGCGCAGGGCCGGGGAGAGCAGCAGGGAGGGCAGGACGGTCATCTGGTGGATGGGGGACCGAGGCTGCCCGGCGCCCACGGCGGCCCGGGTGGAGCCCCCTGACGCGAACCTCCTCTTGGTCAGGGCCGCCAGGTCGTCTGCCGCCTGGGTCAGGAAGGTCCCCAGCTGCTCGGCGATCTCGTTGCGGAAGGCCGCGAGGGCCGCGCGGAGGTACGGCTCGCGTTCCCTGGAGAGCTTCTCCAGGCGATCGAAGGCCTGGCGGGGGCGGAGGTGAGGGGCGGGCGGTGAGGTGAGGGGTGGGCAGTGTGGCGGGAGAAGGGCAGTGGGGTGAGGGGTGGGCAGCGAGGTGCGGGGCGGGCAGCGGGGTCCGGGGTGGGTTTGCAGTGAGGGGTCACCTTGGGCCCAAGGCGGGCGAGGAAGCCGAGGGACTGTCGACACAAGAGCCCCGTGGTGATGACGGCCTTGGCCTGCAAGACGGGCAGGGGCGAGCTGAGGAGGTGGAGGAGCCCGCAGGAGAGCTGGCGGTCGTCCAGGAGCTGGGTGCGGACGCGGGACTGGAGGCCCTCACTGGCGGCGGCGAGGCTGCGGGGTTAGAGAGGGGCGGGGGTGCGGTGTAAGCGCAGAGTGGGCCTAGGAGCTAGTCTGTCCGTAAATGCATGCCTGAACATCATCCACGCGCCATCACGCACCTGAGCATGGTGGCAGAGGCCCCCTGGCTCTTGGAGGACGTGTCAGTGAGCCCTTGCACGAAAAGGCGCACGCCCCACTTGTCAAAGACCTGCGCCAGGAGCGCCGGCTGCACGCGGCACAGCCGGCACAGCGTCGACGCAGCCGTGCCCCGCAGCGCGTCCTGCTTGGTCGAGGACATGATCTGAGCCACCAGGAAAGCCGTCTCGGGCGTCGCCACACGCGTGCCCCAGTCGCCGCCCTGCGTCGCGATGTTCTCGATCGCCTTCAGCGCGTAGTGCTGCGTGACCTCGTCCTCCCCCGGCCGCAGCGTCCGCACGACCTGACTCAGCACCGTGCCAGGCACCTCCCAGGGGCCGGCCCCGGCCCCCGCGCCACCCGCGCCCCGGCCCTCCCCCTCGCCCTCCCCTCCCACCCCGTTGGCCGTGTCGCCGTCGCCGTCGGCCCCGCTCCCGCCCGCCCCCGCGCCCCGGTCGTGCTGCTGCGTCGCGCAGAAGAAGAGCAGCTCCCCCAGTGCCCCCATGGCGCGTCGCCTCACACGCTCCGCCGGGTCCTTTAAGGCCTCCGCCACCACCTCGAGGACCCCCGTGGCCGCCAGCTCGTCCGCGATGTACGTCGCGTGCCGCACGAGCCGCCCGATCACGCTGCAGAGGCGCACGCGTAGGCGGTCGTGCCGCACCGTCCGCAGCATGCGCACGAACAGCGACATGAGCGTCGAGTTGATGAGGAAGTTGGCCGTGCCCGCGTCCCCGCAGAGGGACTCGAAATACGCCAGGATGTTGATCTTGTCCGTCATGGCGCTGCGGGGCACGGGGCGAGTGCAAAGGGGCGTGAGGTTGCGCGGGGCAGTGGCAGAAGCAGTGCTGGTGAGAGTGTCTGTGGCCGGCCGTGGACCCAGCTGGTGACCAAGGCGACAAGGAACACGCGTGCTTTTGCCAGCAGTCACTTGCCCGGCACACTGGGGCCGTGCCGGGCCAGCGCCTCACCTGGAAGACGACAGAGCTGCGTAGATCTGCTGCAGGAAGGTTTCCAGAGACGCGGCGGGTGCCATGAGGACTTCTTGCAAGGATAGGGGCTTGAAGGGCAGGGACCCTGTGGGAATGAGCGAATTGGTGGTGCATGCGATGGGTCGGATGGATGGATGTAAGCGGTAACAGACCCACGCTTTGCAACAAACACCAACGGGTTCCTGACCTGGATCCCATCGTGGCTCGGGAACGCGCTCGATGCGCCGGTTGCCGACGATCGGCTTGACCACCATGTCGCTCGCATGCCACACGACGTCGTCCAATCGGACATCCCCCCGCGCGGCGCCCATAGACTCGAGATTCCCACGCACCCCCACTCCCAGGCCCCCCGCCGCGGACTCGTCCGCTTCCCCGGCCTCCTCCCCGCGCTTTCCCGCGCGAGGGTTCAGGCCGAGCTGCGGGGTGGCGCTGGGCCGGGCATCCACCACCGACGGCGACCCCATGCGCGCCGCCTGCTGAGACAGCGTGCTCTCGACGCTCTCCGCCCGCTGCAGCGGCGCCGCCTGGCCCGCCCCCGTCCCCGGGCCGGGGCCGGGCGGCTCCCCGGGCAGCCCCATCTCCCGGCGCTCGCGCCGGGTGCCACCCACCCCTCCCGCCTCGCGCGACACGCTCGCCGGGGCCGTCGCGAGCGCCGCCCGCGCGGACGAAGCTTGCGACGCGTCCCGAGGCCCCGGCTGCGAGGTGGACACGGATGATGGCACCCCAGACCCCGCCGGCTGGGAGCTGGGCCGCGCTCCCTCGGACGACCCCAGCGCCGTCTCCTCCTCCTCCGCATCGGCGCGCTCCTCGAAATCCAACTGCGGAACACGGCGCGGTGAGGCGAATCCGCACGGGCCGCTCAGCCAAGCCATTGGGAGTGAGCGGCGATGTGTCTGGCACGCTGGCTCGACAACTTCGGGTTGTTACCACAGCTGTGCATGATACGCGAGTCCCACGCCCCGCTCACCTCGGCGTCCGTGTTGTCTAAGGCCACGTCGCCGCCCTGCACCCGGGCATGCCCTCCCGGCCCCGCGCCGCCCCCGGCACCCGTCCGCTGCTTCCCGTAGTCCCCGCCCGCGTCCGCGTCGCCCTGCTCCTTCTCCACGTTGCGCGACGCGATCTGCGAGATGCGAAACACGTCCACGCTCCGCCGCGCGTCGGCCGCCTGGGCCCGCGAACGCCTCACGGGGTCCTCGGCCCCCATCGGCGCCGGCTCGGGGGCCAGACCGTGCCGGCGGATGAAGGCATCCAGGGCGGGCTCCGCGGGGATGTCCCGGAGCGTGATGGGCGCTTTCCAGAAGGGGTGCTTGACTGCAAGCGGCATGCGAGAGCCGCAGGTGAGTGCCGCAGACCTCCCGCCGGGATCTCATTGCCTAATCCGCCCAGCGCGGACTACCACGCCGCTTCGGCGACCGTTCGGGGCGCATGAACGGGCGCATGAGGAGTGCGTGGAAGCCCACGTGTCCCAGCCACGCTCACCAATGTCGTGCCACGCGATGCGAGTGGCGGGGTTCTTGTCGAGCATGCGGGAGACGAGGTCCTGGAAAGCCGGGGAGTTGCCCTGAAGTGGTGCGGGCTCCGAGTGGAGGATGTCCGAGACAAGCTGGGCCAGGGTCGGGGCCACGAAGGGCGGCCGGCCGCTCGCCATCTCGTACAGCACGCATCCCAGGGACCAGATGTCCGATCTGAGGGTAAGGGAATCGAGACAGGCGCAGCGTCGGCGTCGAACAGGTTGAGAGAGGGCCGGCTGTTGCGTGGAATGATGCAGCGGGAGCCCAACACCAGACCCTGGGTTGCATCGGCTCGCCTGGTGGAGTGGATGGCGCCTTCCATGAACAGCTCCGGCGCCATGTAGACGGGCGTCCCGTGCTTGGCCGTGGGCAACGGCTGCCCCGCCTGGGCCTGGCGGTTGATCTCGGTCAGCTTGCGGCTGAGGCCGAACCCGCCCAGCTTGAGCCGGCCGTTCTCGTCGAGCAGCACGTTGGACGGCTTGAGGTCGCAGTAAATGAAGCCCCGGTTGTGGAGGTACGTGAGAGACGAGACCAGGTCACGGGCAAAGTCGTGGATGGACGTCTCCGGGAGGGACATGTCCTGCTTGAGGAGAGCCAGGAGCGATCCCCCGACGCAGTACTCGAGAATCAACCACAGGTGGTTGGTCGTCTCGTACCAGGCGAAGAACTTCAGGACGCCCTGGTTGTCGAGCACATGCATTGCCTTAACCTCTTGCAGCACCCTGCGAAGCGCGGGAGCGTCGCGGGCCTCCGCCGGCGCGACTGTGCGATAATCGAGGGCATAGTGGATGCGGACGCGGGCCGCTCGCCTCGGCTTCTGGTCCTTGTCGACTGACTTGATGGCGTAATAGCTGATGGTGTGTTTCTTCCTCCCCTTGTAGACCACCGAGTGCTTCCCCCGGCCCACCGCCTCGTAGATGTGATAGTTGTTCTGCAGGGCGAGCGGGGGCCTCTCACGGATCGACGGCGCGGAGCCTCAGCGGGGGAAGCTGCGGCGTCGCCGAGCAGCTCAACCCAGCCAGGCAAGCTCCCAGCGCCGCGACCCTCGCGCGAGAGGTTCGGGTCTGCCATGTGGGACTGGCGTCGAAGACAAAGATCCGCGCGGAGATCCGATCCAGCCTCCTCCGGGCTCGGGCCACGACCGCAACGCTGCCCCTCACCATGATGCACCGCTCCCCGGTCTCAGGCGCGGCGGAGCCAAGTCAGGGCAATGCACTGAAACCTTCCAGCTCCTCCTCAAATCACGGCACCGGCACGAGCGGAAGCTCGCTGCGCGATGCGTTTCCGAGTGATGGCAAGGAGGCCTGGGCAACCATACTAGGGCTAGCCAACCTCAACAATTTGCACTGAACAACGGAGCGACAGGGCTCGCCAGGCCCTCCGCCGGCTGTCCTCCGCGTCGACAGACCGCCCGGACCCTGAAACGCCCAACACGGAGGAGCGTCCCCCAACACATAGACTGGACGACCAAGCGGTGCGACGCGTGAAACGACTTGCCACTCAGCGGGGAGGGTAGAACACTCTGACACAGAAAGCTCAGCCTTCTGGTGTGCGAGGGGGCGCCAGGAGCTACGGGACGACAGAGAATACCGATGGGGTCTCGCCGCCGAGGCCATCGTCGGAACCGTGGCAACCCCGCGGCTTTCTCGTGACTGCCTCTGAGCCAAGGAGTTCAAAGTTTCAGCGCGCACCGTCGGCGCGCCTCCCGATATCTACTCGCCGCTGGTGTGGAGGACATCACCCCTATCGCTGGCGCCCCAGCTGGCCCAGATTTAGCGGCGGGCGTCGCTCCCGCCAAGGCCCTGCAGCGCGGGATGCCGGCGAAGGAGATAACCGCCGAGCTGGTGCAGGGGCTGACGAGGAAGTATGGGCGGGTGACGTCGCTCAATTTGGAGCGGAACGGTGAGGGGACGGCGACGCGGTGGGTCGTCGTCGCATCCAGAGCCACGGTATTGGGTGCACGAATTGCCTGGAAAGCCGCTTGTCGGGGCAGACACCGCTCAAGCATCGGGGGCTTGAATTCGCTGTGCTACTTGGTTGTCCCTGTCGGGACCGAGACTCTCCCGCGTGGCTGCAGGGCTGGAGAGCATTGCCGGGCTGCACTTACTGCCCGACCTGCAGTCGCTGAGCTTGGCGGGAAATGCCATCGTCTCCCTGAACGATCTCCCGAACCTTCCGTCCCTCACGCGCCTGTCGCTGGCCCGCAACGGCATCCAGGACGTCCCCCGCACGGCGTTTCAACACACCCCGGTGCCTTGCGACCCGCTCTGGAGTTGCGTTTGGTCCACGGGCGCCTTCTGGCTTCCTAATTACCCATTTTACTTCCTCCCGCAGGCACTGGAGCATCTGGACCTCCGTGGCAATGGCATCGACAGCCTCACTCGCCTCGCATCGGCACTCTCCCGCCTGCCGCACCTTCGCTCGCTGCTCTTGGAGGGCAACCCGGTGTGCCGGCACCCGGGATACCCCGCCGCGCTCGTCGACTTCTTGCCGAGCATCGAGACACTCGACGACACGCCCGTCACCACCCTGGCCCGAGGCCCCTCACCCAGCGCAAGCCCCAGCCGGGGCACAGAGTCTGCCGCGCGCAGTGAGAGCGACACCGGTGCGTGACGAATCCATTCTGGCGCTTCTCTTTCCTAATGTGCCCGTCGGCCCTCTCAATGTCGATCCACCCTGTGCTCGTGGACCTCTGCAGGCGATGTGGACGAGAGCTCCTATGCCTCCCGGGACACCGCGACGCGGAGCCGTGAGTCCGACATATCGGCAGAATCACCCTCCCGCTCCCTTGGGGCGGGCCCGGGCGCTAGAGGGGCCATGTCGATGGGGCCGGGCGCGGGCCGCAATGCGACGGCAGGTCCGGGCAAGGGTGCGCGGAGAGTGACGCGCGCGGCGGCGGCGTGGACGCCCTCGCCGGGCTCATCGCTGCGATTTACGGACGATGCTGGGGACTCCAGCTCGGAGGAGGTGTCCGGGGCGACCTCGGAGGGTGCGGGCGGCGTCCATGCTCGGCCAATGCAGGCAGCCCCAGGGTCGCAGGAGCGGGCCCAGGCAACCGGATCCCGTGCCGTTGCGCCGCCCGTGCGTCCCGCGGACGCCTCGACGGACGCCTCGTCATTGGGCGCATGGGACCGCACACGCTCCGGGCCCAGCTCAGCCACGGCCTTGGGCCCTCCGCAAGCCACGGCGTCTTCGTCAGGGGAACCGGACACGCATAGCACGTGGACTTCCTCCGATTGGACTGGAGACGGTGTCTCACGTCGCAAGGGGCCCACGCCGGCCAGCAGTGCCGCACGCCCCGACCCGCCCCACACCCACCGCACGCCTGCCAAGGGCGGAGTGCGCTTGCCGGCGACCTCGCCCCAGGGGACGCGGGGAGCGGACTCGACAGAGCGCTCTGTGGACCGGGCGGCTGGCACCGTGGCAGCGGCTGACTTGCTTCGACGCATCCGGCGCGCCGTCGCTTTGCACCGGTCGACCGACACCGCAGAGGGCCGCAGCCAACCGGGCGGGTCTTTGCGAGAGTCGAAAGAGTCAGAGGCGGGGGCGGAGAGCAGCTCTGGAGCAGCGGGGTTGCGGGGTTGGCTGCACGCGGGCGCAGGTGTGGCGGACGCTGCAAAAGGACCTGTGCAGGGCGATGGGGCGACCCGGCAGGAGCTCCAGGAGATTTGGGACCTCCTGCGTTCCAGTGCAGAAGGTGCTGCTGCCCTGGGCGGAGGCGATGGGCTGGGCCGCGACGCAGGTGTGTGCCCACGCTTAGGTATCGGCGTCACAGTCACGGTGCTTGCTAGGCGAGGCGTCGGTCCATGGCTCTCGTTGTCGACTGCTTGCAGAGGAGGACGTGCTGCGGGAGATCCTCAGCGAGCTGCGGTCGGCGCCGTCGCTGCCCCAGTCGCCGCCCCCCGAGCTGCCAGCGTCGCTGCTGGCCAGCACCGAGGGCAGCGAGCTTCGGGACCTCCGGGATGGAATCAGGCGAGTGGATGTTTTGAGCAAAGGGCTTTGAGCATGATGCGGCAGCTGTGCCGGCGTGGAAGTCAGTTTGTGCGCTGGCGCTCGCCTTTGCAACAGCGTCGCTGATTGACGGCGCTCATCAAGCGGCAGCTCCGTTGCCGCAGGGACTTGGTGGAGCGCGTGTCGCGTGTCGAGGCGTCGGTGTCCGCTGCGCGGCTCACCCGGGACGCGATGCGGTGGGAGGCGTTACGGGGACCGGAGCCAGCGTCGCTGCCACCCCCAGGCCAAGGTCTCATGCCAGGCTCAGGGTCGCAGCCCGGGCAGATTGCCGGCCCAGGCTTGCCATCATGGCACCACGGCGCCTCCCCTGCATTTCAGGGAGTGTCACGTGGCCTAACGACGGACGGCTCCGTGCCTATCCCGCATGCCAGCCTCTCAACCACGCCCCCCGCCGCCGGGGCACCCCTGGGCCAGGGCTTCACGTGGCATGGCCTGGACGCCGCCCGCGTGCTGGGACCCGGCGCTGCTCAGGTCACCAGCTCCTGGGCAGCTTTCGGTCGTGGACAATTCGTTCACGGGACGGCGCCAATGCCGCTGACGGCATCAGGGCCCCTCTGGGTCGCTGCAACGCCCCAGTCCGAGAGCGCCGTCCCCGCCCCGCCGGCCGGTTGGCTGGGAGCACGCGAGGCTGCCGTGCAGACCTGCAAAACAGAGAGCAGGACCAGGGACCTGCAAGAGTCGATTGGAGCCGCCAAGGCTGGCAGTGAGGCGGGCCTCAGCCGAGCGGAGGCCGACGGGAGCCTTGCGAGCGGGCCACCGTCGCCAAGTAAGGAGGGTGCCGGGGAGGGCGCCATGGAGCCAGGCACAGTGTCGGATGTTCGCGACAGTGGCGCCGGCTCCAGGGTTCACTCAGCTGGATCTGTGGGGCAGGGAGGTTCACACGGCGTGGCGGCTGGCGCAGTCACGCCAGCATCGCCCGGCGACGTCCCTGTCCAGAATGACGCGGAGGCGAGGGCACTCGGAGCCAGCTCAAGGAAAGCAGAGGGTTCCGCCAGCCGCAGTCGCGGCCATAGCCGCGTCGAGATGGGCGTGCAGTGCACCGCGGGGAGCGTGGCCAGCAGCCTCGAGTCTGGATTCACGTCAGGCTGGGACGTGGAAGGCGATGCGTGTCAGTCAAACGACGGCCCCACGGATGTGCCAGGCGCGGGAGCGAGCCGGGGCGGCCGCTTAGGCGTGCGGGACACGCCAGGGACGACCGTGGAGAGCTCCAGCAGGAAGCCCGACGACAGCGCGGCGGCGATGACATGGACGCCGTCGGTGGTCACGGGCACGGCACCCTCGCTTCCCTGCGATGGGTCCCCAGCTCGGCCTTCCACCGGCGCCGACCGAGATGAGGCGAGGCCAGATCCGCAGGCAGGTCGTCTGCGCGCGGCAGGCTCGCACAGCCACCCCCTCACGCCCATGTCCGTCTCACCAGTTGTCGAGCCCAGCGCTGTGGGTCGCCAAGCAGCGAGTGGTGGGCCTGGCTCCCCGCGCCGGGCCCTCGATCGCGGATTTGAGGCATGGGGAGCCGAGCCGGCCAGTCTCGGCACGGTGAGCGGGACCTCGTTCGGGGCCCGCGACGGCGAGGCCGGCACTGCGCAGAGCGAGCGGCACCCGGACGGCACCCACGCCTCTATGAGCGATGTGCCCTCGTCTGCGCCCACTCCCTCCGGGCTCAGCGCGCTGTGGGAGGAGTGCCTCTTCCTGCGGCAGCGGTGCCGGGAGCTGGAGCTGCGCGGCGCATCTGGGGTCCACGGGGACACGTCCGTCGTCAGCGCCGCGGCAGGGAGGGACAAAGGTAGCGTGAGCAGGGGCAGCAGAGACAGACTCGAGGTGTCTTTGGCGGAGAGTCAGGGGCTTGTGCGTCCGGGAGTCGGTGCAGAGGGCCCCGGGGCAGCTGGAGGGGAGCAGGTGCGTGGCAGGGGCGCCGCGACATGATGACGAGGCTTGCAGAACCCTTTGGATGACTTTGCATAGCAGCCTTATAGTGAAAGTATGCTTTTCCTGCTCGCTCTCCGCCTCTCGACGACCCGGATGCTGTGCATTTGCGTCTCCAGGTCTCACTCTTGCTCGCCAGAAACGCGCGTCTGGAGGCGCAGCTGCGGGCGGCCGAGGAGCTGTTGGCCCAGGCGGAGGAGGCGCTGTTCCTTCGCGGCGACCACGCGCCGGCCGACGCTGCCACGAGGTCGGGGGCGGGCAACGATCAGGCGGCGGCGGCGGCGGCAGCGGAGCGGCTGGCGCAGGTCGAGGCGGAGCGGGACGAGCTGCGGGCGCGCGTGGTGCAAGCGGAGGCGATGTTGGCGGACGCGGAGGGCCGAGCAGCGGCAGCCGAGGCCCGAGCTGCAGAAGCAGAGGCCAAGGTGGCAGACGTCGCGAGCCGCGCCTCAGCGTGTGATGCCCGGGCAGCGGAGGCGGAGGCTGTGGCGGCCGATGCCGAGTCTCGAGCAGCAGAGGCAGAGATCCGCGCAGCAGAGGCCGACAGCCGCGCAGCGGTGGCGGAGGCCAAGGCGGCAGAGGCCGTGACCCGAGTTGCTGCATCCGATTCCCGGGCTGCGGAGGCGGATGTCAGGGCCGCGAGCGCCGTCGAGAGGGCTTCCCAGGCCGAGGAGCGCGCGAGGAAGGCCGAGGTGGACAGAGACGGTGCTGGGCACTCGGCATCGGAGGCGCTCGCTCGGGCAGAAGCTGCAGAGGGCAGGGCGGCACAAGCCGAGGCCGGGGCTCGCGTTTTGGTCCCTAAATTTACAGCCCTGGCGTCCCTGGTGGAGCGCCAGCAGAAGCTCCTCGCATCGGCGGACGCCGCGGTCCAGCGGGCCACTGCCAGCGCCACCTTTGCCGCGAGACGCGTCGTCACCTTGGGCACCATCCTCTGTCCTGAGCAGGATGAGCTCGCTGCCTGCACGGCGGGATCGGTTCCACAGTCGACCTGTGGGATCCAGGGCGATATTCAGGACGCCCCCAATGTGGTGGGTCCCTCGCTGCGGGCCCCGGCTGCAAGCAGTAGCGTGCGGGAGGCGTCTCAGAGCCTCAGCATGAGCGTAGTCCAGCGAGCGTGGGAGGCAGAGGCCCACCGGCTGCAGGCGGAGCGGGGCGCGCTGGTGGCCCAGCTGCGGGCCACAGAGACACACAGGCGAGCACCACAGTGCTGGGCTCATTGACACGGGCATGGGCACGGAGCGCGGGTGCAGAAGCTTGTTTCCCTTATCTCCGCAGTCGCCACGCGGAACGAGACCTCGCAGCAGCACTGGCGGAGCTCCGGGACGCAGCAGCCCTTTCTGCTCAGCTCGTCCGCGAAAAGGGGGAGCTCGTGGCGCGCCTGGAGGAGGCGGCTCGGCAAACCCAAGAAGCTCAGAGGGCGGTGGCGGGAGGGAGCCAAAAGGCGAGGGACTGGTTGAGGGTGCAGCCGTGCTGTCGGCAGCGGCGCTGGTTCGTGCGTTTAGCGACTCCTTGCTCTCGCTGACGCCAGGACAAACAATCAGCGTCCATTGCCAGCCTGCGCCCTTCCACCCTCTCCGCCACCCACGCCACGGTCCCATCGCGCAGGTGGAGGCAGCCGCTCGGGAGAGCGAAGAGTCCCTGCGCAAGGAGCTCGCAGCGGTACAAGCAGCGCTCTCCGACGCGCAGCGGGAGCGGCGGGCGGCAGAGGAGCGGGCGGCCGAGGTGTCCCGCCGAGACGCAGAGAGGGCCCGAGAAGGCGAAGCGCGTGCGGAGGAGCTGGCGCGTCGTCTCGCGACGTGCGAGGACTCACTCACTTCTCTGAGGCGGGAGCGGGAGGCCCTCGTCGCGCTGCTGTCCGCGCTGCAGCAGCGGGGGCCCCGGGCGGGCATGCACGAGGAAGCAGGCAGTGACGAGGACCTTCAAGGCGGACCTGAGGGCGGTCGAGGCCCCGTCGAGGGGCTAGGCTCGAAGCCTTTGGGCGACCATTGGGCTGGGGCGGCAACGGTGCATGCGAGAGCTACTGGCGAGAAGGACGGGGCTGGGGCGGGGAGGCCAGCCCTCCCTGCGCCGAGGCCGGGCGTCCTGCCTCCTGGGCTGCTGGAGAGGGTGCGCGCTTTGGAGCTGCTCGGGGCCGAAATGGGTTTCGCCCACTTTGGCCAGTCCTGCTGATTGTTGATGCGCTCCTGGCACGCAACGCGGTTGTGAGTTCGAGGCGGCAGATGCACGGCGCATGTGCTGCAATGCAAATCTAGCGTGGTTTTGGCAAACGAATTCCTAAGCTAGTCGGTGGATCGGAACAGGAGCGCTAAAAAAGGTGGCGTAACCACGCTAGATTTGTCAGAACTGAAACTGGAATTGCAAATGCAGGTTTTCCTAGGGAAAACAGACGGGCTCACGCATCGTATGACCTCTCTCGTCAACAGCTCTTAAAAGCTTCGCCTCTACTCTGGCTGGGTAATGCAGAAATGGTCCGGCCTTGATGAACTCAGCACTACAACTTTGCAACACGCATGACTTGCTCACTTGCGGCGGCCCTTCTCGCCATCATCAGCTTGTCCCTCTCCAGCCTGCAGAAAAGGCAAATAGATAGCTCATTTTCAGTCAGAGATAAAAATGCCAAAAGAATGCCGAGGCACTGCCCCATGCAAAGCACGTTAGTTGCCAGAGCCTTCACCTTCTCGTCCTTCTTCTCATTGCTGTCCTGGTCTCTCGACTCTGCCAAGTCCATGAGGTTCTCCTCGTTAGTCGACGACACCATCTCCTCGACCAGCGCGACCACCGCCTCCTCGATGGCCAGCTCCTTGGGCAGCTCGGCCATGAGGTGCGACAGGCGCAGGGCATCCACGCCCAGCAGCCGCTGGAGCGGCCGCAGCAGGAAGATGGTGTAGCTGCGAGAAAGGGGCGGCGGAGGCCATGGGCCCCTTTGGCAGCGGCGTGCCCAGTTGCGACGCCCGGCGCCACTGGGATGACCAGAGAGTACGCTGCTGGCCGAGGATGCGCACCTAATCCCAGCAGTGATCGTCCCGACCAGCAGGAGGACGTGCAGGGCGACGATGGTGTTGACAATCGTGCTCTGCGACTGCCCGGCCGCCCTGATCTTCGTCTGGGCGTTTGCGATCGAGTCGTCGCCCTGGGTCTGCAGGAACGTGTACCTGCGTGGCAGAGGATGGAGGCGGACGGTGAATTGCCCGAGGACCTGGAACGCTGCACCGCAACAGCCCCTCGTTGACAGCAAGGGTCCTGCTGCTGCTTGAACAGGGACGAGCTCTTACCTACCAAGTGCGCACAGACCCGTCTCACCTGCTGTTGGTGACGGTGAGGGCCGTGTCCTGTTCGTCCGGGAGGGCATTCGTTTCGTCGCTGAAGCGGCTCATCAGCGCGTAGTAGCCACGCCCCACAGAGGGCCACAACGGGTCCGACTCGCTCACACAGCTGATGGACTGCATGGGGCGGCAGGGGGTGCGCTTGAGTGCCAGCGCAACCTCAACCGGTGAACAGACGCATGCTGCCTCTTCAGCTGAGGCAAGCACTCGAACACTCACGCTGAAGCACTGGTGGGTGAAGTAGATGTTCCGCAGCGTGGGGCTGAAGACGACTGTGCCGCCTGGGACGTGGTACTTGCCCATGAACGTGCTGTTGCCCCAGATCAGGGCATCGACCGCGCTCTGGACGATGACTTGGTTCAGTCTCAGCCGGTCTCTGCGAGGGCAGGGTCGCCTCATCTCATGTCACCCAGCTGCGGTCGCTTCCTCTAAGAGCATGCAATGCAAGCATGGCGCAGGCTCACTTGACGGGCCCCGACGCCGTGGCCCAGGGCGACCCGTTGAGCCTGTTGATGGTGTCCACCACCAGGTCCGTCGTGCTGCAGAGCGTCTTGGACGTGTAGGCGGTCATCAGGTACGAGACGCGGGACGGCTCCAGCAACGTCGACGTCATGGACTGCAGCGCCCACGTGACCCCGTAGAGCACCCCCGCCACGACCGCCCACGCGCCGAAGGGACCCAGCACGCGCAGCACCACCGCCTGCTGCGTCCGCTGCTTGTTGCGCCTCGCCATGACCTGGTCCCGAGCCACTGCGGTCAGGTACAGGCAAGCGGGGAGTCGCCTAGGGCTGGGCATGCACGCGGCTGCTCATGTCGCCGACGCTGCCTGCGTTTGCAGCACGACATGTTCGCCCGGCTCACCCTTGACGCGGTCGAAGTCGATCTTCTGCGAGAGCAGCAGGCGCATGGCCTTGGACGAGATGCCCGACGCCTTGGCGACCTCCATGGCGTTCTTCTCCGCCGAGTCCTCGTCCTGCTCCTCCTCCGCCAGCTCCTCCAGCATCGTCAGGTTCACGGGGCGCCTCGACATCTCCAGGATGAGGCCCCTCGGCGTGGCGATCAGCACCGACATCATCCCCGCGCGCACACGCAGGGACGCGGCGATCGCCCGGTGGATGAGCACGAGCCCGACGGGCACCAGGACGCCCAGGTTGATGGCCAGGAACACCACGGCGATGATGCCCAGCGTCAGCAAGTTGGACTTGGACACCTCCACCAGGGACCCCAGCAGCTCCTCGTAACGCCCCGCCAGGATGACCAGGCCGTTGTTCTTGAGGTACTGGAAGCTGGCCAGGGGCGCGATGTCCCCCTGGCTGAGGTCTGCCTCGGTCATCTTGGCCAGCTCCAGGCCGTAGCTGGCGTACGTGTTGCCGCATTCCCACAGATTGGTCATCTGCTGCTGGGCCTGGGCCCCCACCGTGTAGCTGCTGGCCGTCAGCACCGTGACCTGGATGTTCTGCACGAGCCAGATATCCTGCAAGCGAGGCACGGCACCGGGTTGCGGACCGCCGGTCGCAATTCATGCTTTCCAGCACTGCCCACACATCCAAGGGTGCGCACCGTGAAGATGGGCTTGTACTTCTTGTCCTTGAACATGGTCGCCGTGTGGTACAGCGCGTTGTGGTCGTCGAGGAAGGTCGTGGTTTTCCTCAGGAACAGCTCCTGGTTCCTCTGGAGGTCCGAGCCGGGGATGGGGGTGCCCACGGACAGCCCCTGGAGAAGCCTGGCGTGCCGCTTCATGTCGATGATGTCCTGCAGAGAGCAGACCAGCACGACCATCGCAAACTGTCCGCCGCACTCCACTCTCGGTGTTCAGGCACCTGATATGCCACCGCGACCAGGGGCGACTCGTGCATGCGTCTCGCCTTGATGGCTGCTCCGGCCTTCTGCACGTAAGTGCTGAGGGCCCTGTACTCCGAGACCCTGACCATGATGAGGGCGAAGGCGATGGCCTGGGCGGCGATGATGGCCAGCGACACAACCATCATGGTGTAGCGCGCCACAGTGACGGGGCGCATCATGACTTGAGAGGACAGCAGCGCGTAAATCCTCTTGAACTTGCGCCCGCGGATCTGCGAGTATGGACGCAGGCCCGTCATCGTGAGCGAGGCACCAGGCAGGATAGCCCAAGCGCTGTCGTCATCCAACAGCGCGTACCCTAGCACCAACCCCGGGCTTTCACCTGCGCCGTCTCGTGCTCGAGCAGGTCCAGGCCGCCCATGTCGTCTTCCGCCTCCCGCACAATCCCCATGCCGCCGTCGCCCTGCCCCTCGGACCGCGCCGTGTCGCTCATCACCGACGCCGTGAAGCTGCTCTGCCTCGCCAGCTCGTTGTTCTCCTCCTCCACGTTCTTGTCGAGCTTGCCCGCGCCGGCCTGCATCCCCCCGTCCTCTCCGGCTTCCCTGCCAGCCTCGTAAAGAGACCCGTCACCCTCGCCATCCTCGCCACCCTCGCCACCCTCACCACTGTCGCCGTCCTCGTGCAAAGGCTCGTCAGCCTCGTGGCCCTCGCGCTCCACCGTCTCTCCGCTGCCCTCGCCTTCGTCGCCCTTGCCCTTGGCGACAGGAGGCTTGCTCTGGCTGTTGAGACGGGACCGCCCGGCGAGCCGCATGCTGTCCTGGCGCAGGCTGTCCCGGCGGGCGAGGTTCCCGATCGCGCTCGAGGGGCGCCGAGACCCGACCTTGGCGCTCGCGGGGCGCGAGCTGGCCTCGGTGTGCGCGGCAATGATGCTGTCACGAGGCAGAGCCGCGTTGATGACCTGCGAGTCCTTCTTTGCCACATCCTCGTGGACGGCCTGCTGGGTCGAGCCTGCACGTAGCATTGAGGAGTACAGGGTGGGTCAGTTGTGTTACAAGCAACCGAGGCTAAAAGCGGCTCTTGGCGACATCAAAGCGGCGCCAGCACTCGCGGACCTTGCTGAAAGGAGCATACGTCGCAGAGAGCCACACGTGTAGCGAGCTCACCACTGTTCTCGATCGAGGAGACCTTCTTTCCATGGGACGAGTGCTGGAGAGACTCTTGCAAGCGGCTGATGGCTTGGCTGGTCAGCGACTCCACCGCCATGTCCTGCGCGTCCGCAAACGGCCCCATCTTGTCCAGCGACCCGTTGCGGTCCACCCAGTCGCGCACACGCTGACTCGCGAAGTCCCGCCCGACGCCAACAGCGCCCTCGCCATCCTCTCCGCCCTCGCCGCTGCTGCCGCCGCTGTGCGACACGCTGCCCAGGTCGGCGCGGCCCGTGGGCGCCCCACCCACGCCCGAAGGCCGCGGCTGGCTCGGCGCCTTGGGATGTCCCGATCCCGGCTCCTCAGGCGCCTCGTGCTTGTGCCCGGACGCCCCAGGCTGCTCCGGGTGCTGCGCCTGGGCCGACTCCGTCTCCGAGCTCCCACCCCTGGCCGCAGCAGCCACAGCGGCCTCCGCCGCGCCCGGTAGCGCCGGTGCCGCGGCGGACTCCTCCGTAGGCTTCGCCTGCTCGGCCTGACCCGCCGCTCCCTGTCCGTGCTGGTGTGCGTCCCCCCCGCCAAACACCTCCCGGCGCTTCATGCTGTCGACGCCCTCGATGAAGGCGCGCGCCACCGGGAGCTTGGCGGGCCCCGGCGACGGGCCCGTGGCCTCCAGAAGCATCAGCACTTCGTCCTTGGTCCCCTGCATCCGCGCCGCCTGGCACGTGCACTTGATGCCCAGGGGCCCCTGGTACGTCTCCGAGAAGAACTCCTGCCCGACCAGCGACTTGTGCTTGTTGCTCCCCGCCTTGCGCTGGCCGGGCAGCAGCAGGAGCCCGTCCGCGATGCCCGCCTGCTTGGCCAGCCGCGGCAGAATGGCCGACAGGTTGCTGCCCACGAGCGAGTCCGCGCTCATGCCGGTGTGCCGGTGCACCGGCCCGTTGATGATCTTGAAGTTCATCTTGTCGTTCATCTCCAGCACCACGTTCAGCAGGTCCAGGCAGTAGAGCGTCATGGTGAGCGTCGGCTCGGCTGACCGGTGCCCCTCCTCATCCTCCCCGTAGTCGGCGTTGAAGTAGACGATCGCGATGCGCATGGACCCGTTCGCGTGCTTGATGGACACCAGCTGGGGCTCCGACTGGAAGGGCGGCTTGGCCGTCGCCTCCAGCCACGCCGCCATGAAGGGCTCGAGGGGCCCCCGCATCAGCATCATCTTGTTCAGCGGCATCCCCTGCAGCCCCTCCCTCGTGAAGCCGAACGCCGGCGTCGTGCACTGGCAGTGCTGTCTGGCGTCCGTGATGACGCCCTGCTTGTCCACAAACACCGTCACCGTGGCATGGTCCTCGATGCCTGCGGTCGGGGCGCACAAGGGTGCCAGTTGCAACGCAGCGCTGTGCCCTCGGTCATCTGAAGCAGCTCCTTGGCAAGGAGGGCCTGGTGGGCCAGTAAGCAAGGCTGGCGACAACCGGCCACTCACCCTGCACCAGGTGCTGGAAGCGCATGGTGAACTGAGGGGCGCCCTCGTCAGTGGTCGACTTGCTGATGAGTGAAATTTGCACGTAGATGATGCCGTTCTTGGACGGCATGCGCACCACGTGCTGGTCCAAGGCTGCGATCCTCAGGTTTGGGTCCTCGCCAGCCTTCTCAAGACGCGTCGCGTAAATGGCCGAGCAGGGGTGGGCGAAAATCTTGATGATAGGGAGATTGACGAGCGCCTTCTCCGTCTGGCTGCAGAGCTTCTTGAACGCGGTGTTGTAGCTGACAATCTCGCTCATGGGGCCCAGGACCACCAGGGGCGGCTCCTCCCCCACGCGGGCCACCTTGACCGCCACGAGGCGCGACTCGCCGTACCCCACGTACGTGGCCTGCACCGTCGCGTCGAACCGCTCCCCGAACTTGGACTGCACGGCCGTGACGGTCTGCGACGGCCTCTCGTCCCCGCACTCCTGCGGGGCGCCCGCCACCACGGCGCGGATGGTGGCCTCGTCGGGGAAGATGACGTTGATCTTGGTGCCCTGCAGCTCCTGGATGCTCCATCCCATGAGCCCGCTGAAGGGCTTGGTGGCGTGCACCAGCTGGCACGTGGTCGTCATGTAGCAGATGGCGTCCTCCTCGTTCGTCTCGCGGGCGCGGATGACGCCCATGTACCCGTCCATGCCGTTCTGCAGGCCAGGAGCCGCTGCCATGGTTGCCGCGCTGCATGAGTGGCGCGGTGCTGCTGTTACATGCCGCAGTGCCCCTGTCACTTGTGGCACCCCCGGCTCACCTGGGAGATCTTGGTCACGCAGATGGTGACCGGCAGCAGGTTGCCGTCCTTCTGCAGCGCCACCATGGGCATGACCTTGTTCATGATGTGCAGCTGCCCCGTCAGCGCAAAGTTCTTCAGGTACCGGTCGTGCTGCTGGGAGAAGGGCACCGGCATGAGCGTGGAGACGTTCCGCCCCATGAGCTCGCCGCGCTTGTAGTTGAGGAGCTTGGTGAGGTTGGTGTTGGTGAAGTTGATCATGCCGTCCGTGTCAATGACGATGACCGAGTCCCGCGCCTCGTCGATGTTGGTCAGCGACGGCTTATCCTTGATGCCCGAGGCGCCCATGCCCTCCTCGGCGTTCGCCTCGCCCTTCGCCGCCGCCGCGTCCTCCAACCGCTCCGCCTCCTGGTAGTACTGCATGGCCAGCCCGCTGTTGTCCAGCACGTCCTCCAAGAACTTGCCATACATCTGCGGAGCGAGGCGAGGCGCCAGGTCACGCGGCGGCGCGTGCGCCACGCGGGAGGGCGCGCTCGAAGCCCGGCCGCCGTGCCTGGAGCAGCTTGGGGTAGTTGCTGTGCCGGGAGATCATCGACTTGTAGATGCCGTCCGCCGCCAGCTCGTGCTTGTCCATCCGCCGCACGGCCGTCGCCACGTCGTCGATGCCCAGGTCGCTCTTCAGCAGCGACTTCCACACGTCCCGGGACGCCTCGATCGCTTTCCTGCAACCACCGGGGCGGGCCTTGCTCCATGTGCCCTCTGCTGCCGTCGATTGCCGCCTAGCCCAGCGACCACCACGCTGCCCGCCGGCCCTGCGCCCCGCACTCACTTGTGGACCTGCAGGACCATGCGCAGCTGGTGCTGCAGCTCCACATAGCTGCTCCAGTCCATGCTGTCGCCCCCCGTCGAGCTCTGGCACTTCCTCAGCTCCTTCTCCAGCGACAGGAGCTCGATCCGCACGCTCTGCAGGCACACCACATCCAGCTGTTGTTGCCGGACCCACCATCACCCTGCCTGCCACAGGCCCTGTCTCGTGCTGCCCGCCCTCACCATCGAGACGCTCATGCCCCGGGCTTTCTGCACGGACGACTGGGCCGAGTGCACGTCCTCCTGCCCGTACGCCTGGATGATGGCCATGGCCATCACCACCTCCGCAGAGTCGGGGAAGTGCGACACGGCGTGGTTGACCGCTGAGAAGCACCCGTCGATGTCCTCCTGGGGCACCCGCCGCTGGCCCTCCGTCTTGCGCAGCACGCGGATGAGCAGCTGCGCGGGCAAAGTGGGGGCGCATGGAAGCCAGCGCGACGTGCACAGCATGGAGTGCCCATGTCCCAGCATGGAGATGAGGGCAGCCATGCCTCGCCCCCACTCCCTGCCCTCTGCTTCACCCCGCCCGCCTGCCCACCTCTGGGTCCTCGTGGTCGAAAAACTTGTGCACCCGCAGATCCGTCTGCGACAGGTTCTTGCGGATCTCCTTGAACTTCTCCAGCACCGCCTCCGCGCGCACGATCCTCTTCCTCGCCCCCAGAATCGCCAGGGTCCCGCCCACGACGCTAATGGGGATCAGCAGGATGGCCGCCGCGTTCACGCCCCCCACTTGCACCGTCGACGCCAGGGAGGCGCAGCCGATGGCGCCCATGGCGAAGGCGCGGGCCTTGGACTGCCCCTGGCCCAGGTACGGCAGCCGCACGATCATCACGTAGTTCAGCCACGCCCACAGAAGCACGATGACGACCCCCGACAGCACCGGGACGGCGCCTGTCAGCAGGTGCAGGACGATCTGCGTGTGAGACGAGGCAAGCATAAGCGCGGCGCTGCGACCCGTCCAGGCACCCGGCGCTCGCCGACCGCGCCACGTGCCCCGCCGACCGCGCGGTCGCATTACCCCCCTGTCTCACCAGGGACGTGACCTTGAGCAGCTCCACACGCGAGACCGCTGCCATGGACCCGCCCGCGAAGGGCACGGGCGTCACCGGGTTGAGCTCGCAGTCCTTGATGCACAGCAGGACGTACATGGGCGCGTGGAGGAGCAGGGCCACCGCGAGCCCGACCAAGCCGATGAGCAGGACGGTCCCCTTGCACTCGGTGCTCTCCAGGAAGATGTTGTGCCCCGAGTGGCCCGTGATCTTGCCGGACCAGTCGCAGGACAGGGGCGCGAGCAGTACTCCCAGCGCGGGGAGCCTGCGGGCGAGCGGCTGCCGTGTCAGCGCACCAGGCGGCCCGCACGCAACGCCACAGCGTGCCCCAGCCCCTCTGGGCTGCCACCGCCTCACCCAAACAGCTTGTAGTAGAACACCTCGAATAGCCTCGATATCACCAGCTCCGCCCGGTGCGGCGTCCGGCCCCGCCGGGTCACCACCCCGATGCGAATGGCCAGCAGGAAGTGGGCCACCGTCATGGCCAGCGCACACAGGGCCAGCCCCTTCTGCAGCGCGGGAACGGGAACGACCAGTCCGCATGCGCCACCGCTGCCAGAGTGCCTCGCGGCTTCCCCGCGCAGAAACCCCCTTGTTTCCACTCACCAGCACGCGCTCGTCCCTCGACACCCGGGCCCACCCGTGGCCCTGGATCCGCAGCATCCACCGCCCGATGGGGTTGTCCCACGAGAAGTGGTAGCCCCATATCGGGTGTATCGAGTAGATGGCCACGAACACCACCTGGTACAGCAAGATGATCCCCTGCAGCAGCGCAACGTGCGGGCGGCATGACGCCGGGCCCAGAGCGCGCCCGGGCGCCCGCGGAGTCGACGAAGCGGCGGCGTGGGCGGACGCAATTCTCACCTGCAGCTTCCACGACTTCTCCATGCCCAGGCGGTCCGCCGCGCCCAGGTACGCGAAGGCATAGTCGGCAGTGTAGGCGCGCTTGGACAGGCCGACGCCCGCGTCCACGCCGCCGGCCGAGAACCCAGCCACTGACGACCCCGCCTTCTCGGAGCCGTGGGCGCCAGAGCCCATGCTACTGCGGCGCAGGGAGGGACGAGAGGCTTCTCAACGGCGCGTCATCCTGCGCACCGAGCACTGCGGGTCTGAGGCCGGCCCGGCCGGTGCTTCCGCGTCGGTTGACCTGCACGCATCCTTGCCGAGGGTGGCCCCGTTCGTCCCAACCGCATGGAATCGGATCGGGCCAGGGACGTTACGGCACGCCGGCGAATGCGCTCTCTAGTGCGCACAAGGGACCACGTCGTGTCGTACGAGCATGTGCATACGAATTTTGCATGGGAAACCCCTCGTCGTCCGGGAACAGCCACGGGAAATGCAGTCGCATGTCGATGCCCTCCCTCGCGCTGCGCCTGCTCCCAAGCCGTCTCCTGAACTAAGGACGCCGCGATATGTCCCCAAGCCAGCACTGATACATGCAGAGGGGCTCTCAGCAGCTCCCCCGGCTCGCAAACGCCAGCTGGGACTCGGGCCGAGTCGCCGGGCGGCCGCAGAGGGTGCAGCGAGGAACCAGAGCGCAAACATGAAACAAGTCATTGGGTGGTGGGGTTTCGGGCCTCCGTGGCCCAGCGAGGAGCGAACGCGGAGGCGAAGTCAACGTGCCAAGCTGAGCGTCACCTCTGCCCGTAGGACGAGCCTCCTGTGCTTGACGCATTGTCCGCCATCTTCACGCGAGTGCGCACGGCGCGGCCGCGCGCGAAAAAGTCTCCCTGTTGCCTCCCAAGCACGCGTCAAGATCTCGCTGGGTGCGTCGCACGCAAGCGTCCTACGCCGTTTCGTCAAACACAGTCTCAAAAGTCTGGTATGATGCAACCTTTGTGAACTGCGGACCGAAACGAGGCCAAAACTTGAAGAAAGGGAGAGGGCAACGTGAGACCCTACCAGGTAAACCCCCGCTCCTCTCGAGGCCGGGCAAGAAAGGAGGAGGGCGGGGACCGCTAGCAGATGATCGGTACAGAGCATGAATGTGCGGGGAAGGCCGAAAACTGGTTGGTACACACAGTGCATGGGGCCGCACGACGGGCGTCTCACAGCTCCTCCAGCCAGCAAGTCGCGCTGTCGTGGGCAGGCGCGCGGGCTCCTG